>JAPDSC010077105.1:17822-31311 GCA_026290005.1 Latrodectus geometricus | reverse complement strand
TATATTTTATATCGAGTTTACATACTTTAAAGGAAAGAAAACTTACATTATATTGAAGTTTATAATTTTATGAGAAATCATGTACAAAATACTTCAATAAATGTAATTTATTTTATAATTTACAAATCAATTTTATTCTTAACAAAACACAGTAAATTGTATCATGATACAAATGATAAAACAATATGACCTTCTAGAGAAATAACAACGTAATACTTTAATGAAATTTGTGTCATTGAAACTTCGTTTTCTTGAAATTAAATAGACTACATACCTATAATGAAAGGATTTAAATTTTCATGGCGTAAGATCTATCAATGTTTATTTCAATTTGAATGTTCAAAACAATAATTGAACAAGTTTTCATTAGAAATGCATGAGATATTTACTTTACTAAGTCAATGATTTTAAATTTGAATTCTTTATTTCTGACTGCCAAGTGTTGTTTGCTTGTTTGTCGCTCTCTTTTTTAATGATAAAAAAAGAACTAATTCAAACAGAACTTTAAATAGAAATTCAACTCTGAATCTTTGTAAGCATACAGACACGAATAAACAATGTATTACTGAGCTAAAGACCCGAAGGACACTAGTCAGCTCTATTTCTAATTTATATAGTAATGCTTAGAATTCATTAGAGTCATTGAAGTAAAGAAATAAGATACTGCTTTAAAATATCGACTTTGAAGAAAACTAATAGAGGTTGCTTATTCTTTTACAGATCTTGATTTAAATAATGAATCTTCAAAGATTAATCAACCATAGAATCCTAAATTTTCTCAAGCTTAGTATATGGAGATTTTATTATGACGTTGCATCTCCACGAAACCATGTTCCAATATCACCTAATTTTCCAAAATATTTAAAATGAGATTCAATGGTATATAATGTAATTCACATTAATGTTATTTTTTATATTTATATTTTTGACCAAAAAGGTGCAAGTTAGTACTCATTTTATTTCTACTATTACACAATGTTTATTTAAAAGTGAAGTAAAGTATAATTTAAAATAAATTTGTATCTACATTTGAAAAAGTAGGGCAACTTATATTGTTTATCAAATAAGTTATTATTTTTATAATAAAATAGAATTTTATATTGCAAGTAAGCCACTTTATCATTTATAATTCTATTTATATTAATTTAGTTTCTTATAAAATGATTAATTCTAATTTTCAACATCTCAAAAATATCTTTCTAAAAATTAAGAAGCAAAACTTTAGCTTAAATGGCACTTTTTCTTGATAAAATATTTTGTATAAACCACATGCATATGTATCTAGTACTCAGAGAGAGATTTTAATTTTTCTTTTGTTCTTTTTCTAATATTTTCTTTTGCAAAAATTAAATAATACCCACTAGAGATTGAAAAAATTTTAGAAATTTTTGTTCAATATCCTTTAGCTTTTCAGTGGATATTTGTGCTAATACGAGGTAAATACGAAGCCTCTAATAGAATGTTCCGAATGATCAGTGGATTGATAATCTGTCAGTCAAGATTTCAAAATTCATTTTAAAATATTTCATTGATGATTGGTTAATAATATATTAATGTGTTGAATAGCTGTAACTGCCTATTTAGATTATAGTTTATATTTCTTTGTTATATGAATTCTGAATTGTCTTAACGGCTTTCTTCAATACTGTATATTAAATAAAACTCTTAAAATTGAATACATTTTGTCTCTTTTTATTTTAATCAGTGGATCTAATTGGATTCAATTTACCTTTCATTTGTGTAAGTTTCCTTTAAAATAACCTATATAATTATTACTTCGAAAATTAATTTATTCTTATTTAACAAAAATAACTTTCATAAAAATGAAAATACCCAGTAATACATACATTAAAAAACTTTACACTAGTTTTTGAATAATAGTAGTTTTCTAGTACAAAAGAATTTTAATTTTAGAGTACTAAAAGAAACCATTTTAGAGTACTTAAAGAAATTTTACTCAAATCTATTCATCATAATTTATTTGTATTGTAGATTTTATCTAGAATTACAAATACGAATAGTTTGTTTCCTTTTAATATAAGAATATGAAGAAAAATATTCTGGTTTTCAAATTCCATTTTCATTTATAATGTGTGATTTTTTTTAAAAATAAATAAGAAAATTCAAAGTTATCTTATTCATGAATTAAAATATTAAATACATTTTTGACTCAACCAATGCTTTCTATTATATTTCCAATTACAATTTCAGTTCTTATGAGCTTTATCTGTCTTTAAATTTAATTTTTAAATTAAAATATTCCACACTTAAATAAGATATGCTTGATTCCATTAATACTTTCATGGATATATTTCTTTTTATGCTGTAGACAAATATGTCTTATTTTTAGATTAATACATGTTTTAATCAACAGGCTGGGTAAGGTCAATTTAGTCTTTCATTTCTCTTAGTGTGTCGATAAAATTGTTTACTAGGCATGCTCAGGAACCAAGCACTGGGGGTTTCCCGTTAGGCTGACCACCTAGACAAGACATATGCTTCGCACACAGGGCCGACCTGAAAACAAATATGGTTACTGTTAGCCTAAGTCCTATGCTATCGTGTCATTGAGTTTAGTTTAGTTTAGTACTTATTTTAATAATAAGATTTAACAAACTCATAAAACAAGACAGAGAAAATGGCAATACTCTCGACATATTCTTATATTTTGTTTTCAATCAATAATAGTTTATGAAATAAATTTACTTTATTGTAGTTTTGAAACTATTTTACTAGTGTATTGCAATAATTTTTATTATTTTGTTTATTAATAATGTTGAATTTATGAAATACATAGTCACTCCTTTTGTTAATGCTATAGAATTTGATACAATATTGGATGTCAGTTTGACACTTGTTTCTTCAGGAAGACAAAAAACAAAGAGTAATTAAAAATTTTTATTTGTTGTCCTATTATTTGGTACCTGGTAGAGCCTGATTGTTAATCTTATTAAGCTATTTAAAAAATTGATAATTAAAATTTTTTACATCTGTTAAATATTAGAATACCATTATTTTTTTTCACAGGTGTAATACTTCATGAAGTTGATTATAATTTTTTTTCTATCTTCCATAGGTTTTTATATCCTCTTACATAAAGTAACTAAATTCTAGAAAAGCATTTACTTCAGTTATTATTATTTCAATGGCAGGATATCAGGATTTAGTGACTTTAAGCTGGGCATTGTAATAAGTGAATAACACATTGAATATGTAGCAATAAAATTTGGATTTTCATAAAACTATTTCAAAAGTGTGTTGAGAGTCTCGTCGATCTAATAATACGTCAAATCTCTTATAAAGGTATGGCTTGTAAGAGAATAGAATGAACGTAACTATCAATAACAAATAAGAACTAGTAAATGCAATAAATATGTATCCTTTCTTCAAATGGCCGCGGGCTTAGTACTGGGGCATGCCAGCTTAGTAAGTGGCAGCTTGTGAACTGTTTTCAGTGAAATATTCTTGTGGGCTTAAGGAATTAAGGACCAATACAATATCATTGTTGGCTGAATTTCAAAACATTTTACTGTATGTTTGAGTCCTCTAATTCTAAAAATGATTGTTTATGTCTAGAAACCCATTCCCTGGTCTGACGAATCTCATTTTCTATCACATTAGGATAGAAGTATGAAGACATAAATACAGAGAAGTGCTGGCTGGCTCCGGACTGTACCTTAAGGCAAACGGATTTGGAATACTCGCCTATCACCAAGAGCCGCATAATTTTGAACCGCGCTCAGCTGCTGAGGTCACAATTGAGATCCCCTTTTCCTCTCTTCATCCAAGACACACAAGTAGAAGGCATGAACGTATACAGAAAATTTTATTTATGAATATGGACATTACTAATCATCAAAGGACTTCAAGTTTGTGTTGTGTATGTTATTAAATAAAGCATATGCACTAACATGATATTGATATATAAGATTTAAAAATCTTACTTTACACACATTTACGTATAAGTGTAAAGGCAGGTAAAATATATGTAAGTATTATGTCTGACCACCTTCCCATATACTTATCCATTGTCCATTTCAAATAATTTAGGAAAATTCCGCAGAACAATACATCACCTCACACGTTGAATGCTACTTCCGAATTTCAGAAAAATCATTCTTCTGATTAAGAGATCAAGAGAATGGATAACCTCCATTAAACATCTAAATTACCAGAATTTACGACAACCATCTAAATCCATGAATATTATTGAGCATATCAGGAAAATCTTTCAACACGTCTTCTTATAAAAAAAGTCATTATACTCCTTTTACAATTCTACATCCACAGGGTATAGCAAATGTCTCTAGGGATAATTTTAAGTGTTGATCGAGTGATCGTGTTTTGGATGCTTTTGCACGCTTTTAGAGTCGATACTGAATGTTTGATAGGTACAGCAATTTTTTTGGGGTTAGAATGTATAGAAAGTCATTAAATATAATATAATCTTCTAAGAAGCAAATTTTCCATCAGTTTGGTGTTTTCTATGACATTCTTCCATTTTATTAGTTTTATTTGATGGAAAATAGTTGTTTACCTAACAGTAAAATTTCTTATAAAACATTTGAATATTTGCTACATATATAAACTTTAAAAAAGATTTTTTTCATAAGTTGGTCCGTATTTACATGTCAAAGAAGAAAAGCCAGAAAATATGAAATCAGAAAGCAATCTTAAAATATATATGCTGAAAGCAGAAACAGAACATCGATTTTTCCTTTTCAATAGTAACTGAGATTCAACAAGAAATCTTAAATTTCAAAGAGGAATCTTGTCACTTAGCAGTGGTGAGTCCTTCAAATTCTATAACATCGCACAATAGATAACCTAACAATTCAAAGATATTATATGACATTTTTAATATCCTCCATATCTCGATAGGATATATTCACGTTCCGCATGATAGAATGGACACCTAAAAAATTCCAGAAACTGTTACATATTTCTGATACATAAAGCTTTGGATTACTTCTGTTACATTTTGACCATCATTGAGTTCAGTTTAAAATAAAAATATTTTTTTACTGTTACTCCCTGCTTGAGTAAAAAGAATTATTAATGCATTTTAATATTTGAGTGTCATCATTAAAGTCTGCTTAGTGAAATATTAAATTTTTTACAATTTAACAGACTTGTGAAACCTTGAATTTTTTACAACTCAATGAAGCTTAGTGTCATTTTGTACACACATCCATTTTGTTAAAATTCCTTTCGTTATTCTAAACATATTTCACTACCGTTGTTTTAGTTATATTATTGTGACCTTCTTTTGTATTCATTTAAGAATGATTTTGACAGAAAGAACCGCTTATTTGGATTTTAATTTGAAGATTCATAAAGCAAAGCTGACCTTTGTATTCCTGATAGCTCTAGCAACTGATTTGCATAAATATCAATATTTTTTGTAAAACATTTTCTTTTCTTGAAATATTGTTTCCTTGGAGCTATTGGCATTCAAACGTTACATAATTCTTAGCAAATTCCCTTAGAAAATATTACGTTTTTCAAAAATATTGAGTCTCAAATATATTTACAAATTATGATTTTAAACATCCTTAAAATTTTAAGAACTCATAAAAGTTATACCCAAACAATAGATATGTGTATTAAAATTACTAAATTATTTCTAAAAAATTTAAATTTTAAATATTTCTCAAACTTTTGCAACAATGTTTTGGTTTGCCTCTGAGAAAAATATTTGTAATTTAAATCTTAAATTTATAATTAATTTTCAAAATGATTCTTAAAAATAAAAATTGTTTCCTATAAGTTGTGATTTGTTTCTTTTAAAAATAATTATTAAATATGTTTTAAGAAAATACGAATCATTAGTATTAGAATACTCGTAATAAAATCTGTATATTTAAGTTTGTTTTGAATATAAGTAATTTTATTCCTTGATTCAGAAAAAAAATGTTTTAAGGCAAAGCATACAATATGTAACTTCACTGAATATCTGAGAAAAAATAGTGAAATATGTAAAACTGCTCAGATGAAATAAGTGAAAAGCCATATCTGTTTGATTTTTTCTCCAAACACCAGTTGGATTCTATTTGGTTTGACTTATCTTTAAATATAGCTACAAAAACATTTTTGGGAAGACGAAAGCTATGTTTGGTGACATCTGTAAAAAGAAATAGGAAGGGCACATTAATAGCATTTGTCTCGAGGCAATCTGCACACATTTTTCCTAGCATGGAATACTCTCGTATTAGGAAGCTTTGTCGAATTCCATTTTTCTTCTTAAGTTGTTTATTTTTTTTTTCGTGGGTTTTTATTTATGGTTACCATAAAATACTTCCTTTTCCAGTAAATTTGAGATAGGGAAAAAAGTGGAGATAAAAGTTTTAGAGTAAAGGGGTGAATAGAGATTTATGTTTAAGTTCAGCAATTTAAGTAAAAAATATGAAAATGACTTCTAGGAGAATATTATGGTAAAAAAATGTTATAGTCGTTTCCTGAAAATTGCTCTATTTTTCTCTTTTACTGACAATTATCATTAATTTCAATTCTAATTCATATTAAATTTAAAAATATTTAATTATTTACGAAGAAAATTATTTCTTCGTATCACTAATTGATATAATTTTGTAAATGCAGTTAAGTTGCTGCTCTCAAAAATATTTTATAAGCTCAAAATATTTGTTTATGAAAAAAATTAAACTTTATTTCCTGAAATAGAATAAGATTTTTATACTAAACTAATTTTTAGTTAAAGTTCAATAAGCGAAATTCCAAAAGATTTTGATGAGATTTTGCTTCATTAAAAAATTTTTAAATTCTTTACCATAGAAATTAGTTTGCATTGATTAAAAATTTGTTTCATTCAATATTTTATATAAAACAAACAGAGAGCTTATAAATACTCGTCAATTCTATGAATTAATTCCACTTCTTAAAAAATAAAATTCTTAAGAAAATATATACAAGCATAACGCCTATTATTTCAACTCTCATTTACTCAACTACTTTGTATATAACATTTAGTGTTACATAACAATATTTAAATTTCTTGGGTATAAATTTTATAGTTTAAAAAATATAAGATTTATACGCCAAGAGTAATTGGTGAATAAAGATATAATAATTTCTAGCAGAAACAGTTTGCTTGGTATTTATTAATGGACAATCAGATGACAGCTTTTAGTTTGAATAATCTCCCAGGCAATTTGAAATGTTTTTGAGTTTGATGCAAGAAAATTATGGTAGTAAAAAAATACTTCAGACAATTATGTTTTAAAATTAATAAAGTTTATTGCTTAAAACTAAATAAATTATAATTTTAATTTTCTCTTATCAGTTTACTTATAAATTATAAGAAAATTATCACAAGAATTTTTTAATAATATAATGATTTCTTTTATAAATATGAATTTTACTTAAATTTTCATAGTGTAAATTAATAACAATACTCTAAGAAATTATTGAACATAATAAGCTTAGGAAATTTAACATATAATACAATTGCAATACAATATGTAAAAATTTAATTTTTTTAAAAATGTTTTGGATTTAATAAAATAGAAACATTTTACACTTGGAAATGTTAAAACATTCAATAAAAATTGACTTTGTCTAGTTCTTCTAAAACATAATGTACTAATTTGTATTCATGTGTAAACAAAATTTATGAATATTTATGCTTATAAATAAAATTCCCTTTTTTTTAAATTTAAACAGTTTATAATAATACTTTCTTTAAACATTGCTAAATTTGAATTTTTCTTTGAATAAATTGTTCACGTTTCTTTGTTGACAGTACATATATTACTTAATGGGATTTAAACAAATTTATAGAACATTTTGGTTCGATTTTTGAAAGAAACAAAATATAATTATTCGACATGGAATATTTGAGTGCATGTTTAACATTTAAAAAAATTCTTAATAGCCATTAGTTTAAAAACTTCTGCTTTACTGTATAATGTTAAATATATTTTCCTTACAATATATTATAACATGATACATTTAACATCAATGTAAATCAAATTAAGTAAATAATGTTCCAAATTGAAATATAATTTTAACTCAAACAATAGTTACAAATCTGCTCGGTAATTCTGCTTAATTTGCTTTTTCTGTTTTAATTAGAGATAAATATTATATAAATCCGTCAAAATAGTTATATTAGAAATATAAATTCCCAACATTTAATTAATGCATTTATGTATCCATTCTATTTTATACAACGCGAGAAAAAATTTCTTTTCATGTACAAGTTCCGATATCGTTTGTCAAGCTTATGTATTATATGATATAAAGTCAATGAACAGAGAATGGCTTTATAAATTTCAAATTGTAACATGTTCTTTGATCGTTAAAAATAGATTATTGGATCCAGAAAGAGATTAAAACTTCAGCACTTATATGTTTCAAGAAGTCATCAGGATCTCAAGAAGACGGGTGATATAGTTTATACTAGATAAACTTTATGACAGTAGGAGCAGAATTTTAGAAAATGGAACAGTAAATTTTTATTGTTAACGCCATAAAGTCAGGAAAAGAAGTATATTAATCTAATGTTTGACACACGCTATAGTAATTATGAAAAAATGACTGCTATATATATGTGTCTTAATATATAAATGAATGTTTTTAATTTAATTTAATGTATCTAATAATTACAAATTACATTTAAGTTAATAACGTAATATATTAACAAATTAATAATCCTTAAGCCAATAGCGAATATTTATATTTAATTACTAAGGACGCAAAATGTATTATTTCTTACCCAAATGTCTCTAATAATCGTAAATATATTTGATACATCCTTTGAATCCCTCAACATTAATCAACAGGTTTTCAATGATTAAAGCACGTAAATTTACTCAGATAATTTTAAAGGAAGCCACATAGATATTAAAATAAACATTATAAGCAACTAACTTAATATTAAAATATAACATTTGTAAGTTCAAATTCTAATACCGTTTTGAAACTTATTTTCACTAATGAATTGTCAAGCTAGACTACAGTTCCTTGAGATTTTAATCTTCATAGCTTGAAGGAAGAATGACATAGCTTCTGTTCATTAAAAGCACTCTGAAAATTGACTCAACTTCAGAATGATCTTCATAATTTATAAGCAAGGAATAGACTGTAACATACTTAGAAGCAGAACAGTATGATGTAGGTAGATATGTCAGGTGAAACGAATTACTTTATAGAATGGTTACTTTTTCACCATCTATAAGGCTTATCAGTCGTCTTTTTGAGTTTGCTCAAAGAAAATATCCAGAGATATTTTCTTCCATTATACACCATACATAATTTCTTTTATACAATTTATTACACACCATATATACAATAATATTATATTCGATGATATAATGTTAATGATATAACACATATCGGTAATATAATATTATACACACAATTTTTTTAAGAAATCACATTGATAAATTACCATCAGAAAAACCATAAGAATGAAGTTCGATTTTATAAAATGAAACTTGTAATCATCAGAACGATGATGCTTGAAGAATATAAAATGATGATGCTTGAAGAATATAAAATTTCTCATGTCTAAGATTTTAAGAACAATTAACTGCCTTTTATAGTGTCTTTCGATAAAACTGCCTTTTTGGGTCTCCGATTATTTTCTGGTGGTTGTAAAAAAACATTAAAATAAGGGAGATGCAGTAAAAAACAAACTATCAACATTAAAATAGTAAATATACAATATAAAAATATTCACCTGGTACTATGCCCACGTTTAATTTTAATCAACCTTGCACCAAAGTACTCAAGAAATAAACTTTCTACATAAAATCACTTGTAGCATTTTTATTTTTTAATATTTACAATTTTATGTATGTAGTAAAGCACATGTGGATGATTCACAAAATTTATGTCACTTAAAATTACTTTTATATGACTATTTATTTATATAACATATTATTATATTACAAACGTATTTATATGTGGCACATGGTAGAAAGTCCCTAACAAGCAGGAAAATCATTTAATCCAGGATAAAAGTGACAGTTTATCTGCAAATATTTTGAAAATTTTGTATAATAAGCAATAATAACCATAGCATTTGCAAAAATTAGCATAAATATTTTTTTTATTTTATTGACTTAATTTTAAATTATTGACTTTTCTGTCATTTACTAGTACTGTACCAGTAGGATTAAAAGAAACAGTATTTGTAGCGCTTAGATTTCTCCGTGACAGTATTAACAAGTAACAAGTATTCGCAATAGCACTTAGTTTTCTCTGCTACCTAGATTATAGCTGAATAGTTACCTCAAGCTCTTTCTTTATGTTCAACATTTCTTGGATACCTCAAGATATCTTGGATATCTTCAGTTATACCTCAGGCATAGAAGTCAGAATATTATCCATTTTAAGCTGTAAATTCTAATAAACTCTCGAGTGTAAAAGATAACAGATAAATAACAATCAAATTCAAACCTACTCGTACCGTAAACGAAATTTTATTATTATTTCAAATAGCAGGTCTTTTAAACGTATTTTCCTACAAAATAATTGCTGATATTTATAATTCGTTTGACAACGAATAAGAGAATTTGGAAAACTATAATATATTTCGCATAAATATTTGTTCCTGATAAAAATCGAAAAATGTTTTGAAAATCTATGTTTTTGCTAAAATGATCTAATTTGCTAAATGAATGGATTTAGAAGTGTATATTTCACATATAAATGCAGATATAAAGTTTGTTTAATATAATAAAATTAACAAAGAAAACTGGATTTTGCATTTAGATTATATGTTCTAAATATTGTTAAGAAAATTTTCTAAAATACAAGACACCAAAAAAAAAAAAATCTTTTTTTCTTATTTGTAAGTTGGCATTAAATATAGTTTTCTTATTTTAGAATGAAATTAATTTTATTTCCATAACTTTTAAAAGGATACAAAAAAATTATATTCTCTAATAACAATTAATATATGTGTTATTTAAGAAATCAACTGAGAAGAAAAAACTCTTGCAAAGAACTTAAAATTGGCTTATAAATAAGTATAAATGATTCAGTCATCAAATATGGAATAAAGTGGGATTAAATGAGGTTTTTTTTACATAAATAAAAGAAATCAAATCCTTTTATCTGTTTAGCGGAAAATGATTTTCACATTTTTTCATTACAGGACTTATAACTTTTTAATTCTCAGAAATATTTTCTTGTCTTCTTCATCAGATTTTTTCTAATTGTATAAGAATTAATAGTATACCCGAGAAACTTTTAATTCTGAATGATTTTCAATTTTTATGAAATAATAAAAGTCCTCATTGTTTTCACACAGTTATTTATCATTTTATATTTTTCACCTCTTTATATAATACAATTAACTAGGTTTTAATTTTAGATTTAATTAAAAAAGCATTCAAATATGCTTCATTTGCGTTTCTTTCTCCCAGAAAAATATTTTTAATTTTAAGAAAGACAATTTTATATTTGCTCTGGAGTAAAAATTCCTTTCAAATTGTTTTTTCAGTAAAAGACATAAAAAAAAGAAGTTTTAAATTCTATCTTGAAACTTGCAACATCCTTGAAATTGTTTTTCTTTAATTAAGAAGTCACTATTCTTTGATATCTAATTTTGTAAAAATTTTGTTTTTTTATATTCAGATTAAAAGATTTTACTGTTTTAAATTGTAAACTTTTAAATTTATTTTTCAATTAAAATTACTAAAATAATATTTTTTGGGCTTTTTTTTTTCAAACTCATAAAAATTAATGCATTCATGTTAATGTAAATAAAAAGAATGTGTGTAACTTTTTACATAAGCCTTTCATTATTATTAAACAGAAAATCAAATTTAACATTTCTGTTATTGAAATTTTGTTGCAAAATGCCTTAAATTTGAAATATAATTTTGGAATACTGTCTAGAATTTATAATTTTAATATTTTCTACAGTTCCTTCTATAATTAAAACATTTATACATTGTTTAATATACATATCTTTCATAAGTGGAAAAAATTTTTTTTTCCTTTTAAAGCATACGCTTTGTTCTTTTTACTTTAATTAAAATCATAAGAATTTCAAAAAGCATACTCCCAGCTATGTGTGATATGTAAACATGACTTAATATGGTTCCGAATGACGTAATATGTTTACCTTAACCTAACCTATGAATGATCAAATCGAATTTCTTCAAAATTCTTATGCATATATCAACTAATCATAAGCAATTTTACTATTCATAAGCAAAAAGAGATAGTAAAATTCTCATTTCCTGGCTCAATTTTGTTGTTTAATTTCAATTTCTTGACCGTTTATTGCACTAAATTCTGTAAAAAAATCTTTTGTGAAAGAAATTAATAAAATTTAAAATTGTAAATTAATCATTTCTGTAAAAATTTAATAGATTTTTAAAAAAATTTTGAAAATAAAAATATATAAATGTTATTATTACTAATCTAAATAGATTTTAAATATTTTCTGTCGGCGGATTTCTCTCTACATAACTATCTAAATTATACAAATCTTCAAAATTAAAATATCAGTCATATGATCAGCAAAATATTTGTGTAATTACTGTTAAATGAATATATTTTGATTAAAAACAATTACAGAATGTAATTAAAGCACATAGAAATGTGTATTTTGTAATTTTTACAAAATTTTAAAATTTAATAAATTAGCAATGAATGAAATACAGGTGATGTGCAGAAATCAATATCCAAGGAAACATATTCCTCCCAATAAACATTTTGCAAACATCATTCTATGATTAGAGAAAAGAAATTGCTATTCAGTGTTTACAAGTTTGAAATAATATATTTGGTTATATTCCGGGAAAATATCTTGTAGAAAAATTTAGTTCTTTTCCATTAGAAGTTAAGTATTGTTTGTACCATAACTAATTTGTTGCCACAAGAGTTAGGGAAAGTTGTACATATAGAAAAATTTTTCTTTTTTCACATGCAGAAAAACTCGTGAGTAATATAGCAATAAAATAATAATCCACAAAGTCATACTAGGATGAAACCAACTTTATACGAGATTTCCTGATCAGTACTCATGATAATTATAGGTAGGAATAAAAATTCCGCATAATACGTTTGCTTTCAAATTACTATATAAACTTCATATTAACATCTAAATAAAGATCTTCAATAAGTTTTTGAGATATGTCTACGCACTTAAACAGAATAGAATACGTTTCTATCTCTATCCCATCATATCTGGAATGTTGCAATGAATAATTGGTATAATGTTAGAAATGCGTTTCGTTAATATTAAAATTAGTAAATGTAATAAAATAAAACATACTTGAGCAATATACTATTGCGATATGTAAGGCTACGAATATATGGAGATAGATTTGCAACCCGGCTCTATTGTTTAACCTTCATATTCTCCAGATCTCAATCATTCGATTTCGATCGCATATATTTTGCAGCATTATACCAGATACTCAAAAAGATATAGAAGGATATGCTAACACTGATTATCTATTTTTTCCAATTCACAATGCCACGTTGAGTGAATACAAATAACAAAACC
>JAPDSC010077105.1:3584-17722 GCA_026290005.1 Latrodectus geometricus | reverse complement strand
AAAAGATTATAAGTTTTATTTAAATTTTTAGCTTGTCATTAAATTATATGAAATATACAATTAAAAAACATGAAAAGAAGATACAAAACTTAATCATAAAAAAATATCCTTTTAAAGTATTGAAACTGCGTTATAAATATTTTAACCTTTATTACTATTACATTTTAAAAATATTATTAGAAATTCTTAGAAACTTATATTTATAAATAAAAATTTATATTTTTAAACTAAAAATAAATTTTTTAAATTAAGTATTTTTATCCACTTTATATTAGCATTAAGTCATTTATCTCAAAGAAATTTGCATCAAACTTTTGTATAATTACTGCTGAGAGTTTCATTTGTTACTGAATTAAAACTGCAATTAAAGTAATTAAGTCTAACATAAGTGTTTCCTAGGAGAATTTGAAAATGTATGTAATTGCGGAATCTCATCATTATGTATTTGGTTAAGAGCACTAAATTTAGAATTCAAGTACTTTTTTTCCTCAAGATAATTAGATGAGAAGCCAGAAAAAATTATATTCAAGCTATTAAGTTAGGAATGAGAGCTTAATCTAAATGGGTAAAAATTCTTTTTTCCTGAACGTTTCCTTAAAAATCAGAGCACAAAAAGTCTAAGCTATACTGGTGTTTAACATTTATTTATTACATTTTTGTGTTCTGAAATTTGAAATAATTTGTTAATATTATAAATTAGCTAAAAATTCTGCATCATGCGTTTCTTCGCTTATGATACTGAAACCTGAAACAATTCTTTAAATCTGGTGAACAATTGCAATGTTCTTTACTTGTCTTTATCTGAAAAGAAATAAATTGATATATTTAAGTCTCAAAAGTGTGTTTTAAAGCTCAACGTAAGATAGTAACAATCTCAGACATGTTATTTCTCTTAGATATTTTTCGCTATTTAGTTTATTTCTTTTCTTGGGAAAAAAAATAGAAAGAACTAGTGGGAAAGTTATTAACGGGCTGTTTGTTGTTGTTGCAGCAGTGTGCTTCCCTGTACCTAGCCCTGAGTTGGGTTATACCAGTTTGATGGAAGCAAATGGGTGGGAGTTTTCGTAATTTAGAAACGGGTATCAAACAGAAGACCAACTAATATATGACCTGCAACTCACAGAATCATTTCATTTAGAGGACATTGCGACCACGACATATTTAACGCGACCCAGCCACCTATAGTGTAATCGACAAATCTTCGGTTAAGCTGAGATTGAACTCACTACTTCTCAATAACACGAACCACGCACTTATGGCGTCCTAATGCACTGGTGTACAAATCTTTAGCAACAAAGTAAATTTTAAGTAAACATGTATGAAATCGCACTAAAGGAGTCCTAGAGAGCAGTATAATGAACATGCAATTCAGTAGAAAGATCATGCTAACTCAAATGTCAGGAATAGAATGTCAAAGGAGAGGTGATAGTACATAAAACACGTGCGGTTGGCAAGTGCAGCTGAAAACTGCAATAAAGGGTAAGTCGCAGACAAAATTAAAAACATTCGCTGCAACTGCAAGTTAGTTCCTTCGTTAAGCATAGCTAGACAAAATTACCTGTATGACTTCACACGTAGGAGAATGATAGTAAAACTGAAGGAGAGGCGTAGTGTATCCAATGTAGCTGGAAAGTTTCGGAATCAATAAAAGTGTCATTTTGAATTCATGGAAATCCTTCTAAACCATAGTTACAGCTGTTAAAAAAAAGTTGGTGAGAGTCATCCGAAGAAGACAACTATAGTGGATAACCAATTCATCAGATGGAAATAGATGATTAAAAGAGACTGAAATTGGAAAAGCGCCACTACTCGTCAACTGTGTAGAACAATAGGTGACAAGTCATGGTTTGCAGTATCCAGATGCATTTACAAAGGTGTCTTATTCTCCAGCTGTCTTGAATATTGCATGCTATGAAAGTTGGCCATTGGGACCACCATTTCATGGTATTGCACAAAAAATGGACATTTCTTCAAAAGGAAACGTATCCTTTTTGCGATTGAGAATCGTTTTAGAGCAATAAATGTTTCTCGATTCCACTTGATTCGGAGAGAAGAGGAAAAATGATTTCATCTGAGCACCGTCTTTGAAAGAGATTATTACAGTGATCTTTGAACTGTAGTCTGGAGAGGCATTACGCATAACGTGCTGACTAAGATCAGCATTTTCGACAGCTGTTGTAGAGCAAATTGAATCGAAAGAATTATTGTAAGGAAATCTCTGTAACTGAAGAATTATTATCAGAAAATGATCGTTCCCCATGTACATGTTTTGAGGAGATATTGGGGCAGATACTTTTTTTATAGATGACAATGCACGGCCACTCGAATCTTCAGGAGTTTCTGAAAGGAAATATACTAATCGAAGGTTGTTTAGGAGATGCCTTGCTACACGATGAAATCTTCTGTGGTGTATCGAGCAATTGAAATAGATTTTAATTAAGTAACGGCATCTTACCTTAGGAACTGTTGGATTAATTGGAGATGTATGTGGAGGAACGGTAAAAATTTATCATTCCAATAAGGCGAGGACATACTCTCTCGAAGGAATATCTACTTGTTATTCTTCTTCTTGGACAGTCTTGTGTTACTACACTATTAGCTTAATAAAACCTTTTCAAAGTCACCGCTTTGTAACGCAAATTGAAGAATAAAACTTTTCTACTTTTATGTAAGTTTTAGTAAATATTGCACGAATAAAATCGATTTTAAATTTCTACATATTAACTATTAAGGTAGCATTGAAGAGGTTTGAATTGTAGTTTGTCATTTCATGATGCCGATTTTCATCTCACCTTGAATTTTATACATCATGAATTTGAAGTAAATAAATTTGAATAAAATTTTGTCGATGTCAAGTTTGACTGACTAATTTGAAAGTGGCGACAGTCTCAAAACTGAATTTAAAACTTGTGAATATGTCATAACTGTAAAATAATTGATTTGGTTTTATAAACTGATTACTATAAAAATGTTTTTCATTCTTCTTTAAATTTTCATTCAGACAAATGATACTGAGAGTAAATATTTGAAACTGTTTCACACAAGTGCCATTGTTTCTTATCATGCGGCATAAAAGTAAAGATAATCTATTTGTATAACTCATCAATGACATATGTGTCTTTTATTTTATAATTTACCCAATTAAAAACATATCTAGGTAAGCAAAAAAATTGCTAATAAAATAGTCAGCATATGGCTCCATTGGAATCAGCAATTGCATTCTTTTCTACTTCCTATTTCGTGAAAATTTATTTTAGATTAGATATGTCCCAATATAATAAAAACATTATTTGAATTACTTGAACCTTTAATATTTGCCAATGTATTTGAAAAATCTAAATTATATAAAATATTTACAAAATAGCACATAATATGTACGTCATTAAATATATTTTATCTTATAAATTACTTTTATCCCAACTCATTGAGTTTTACATGCATACCATTATGTCCAAGAAGTTAATATTTTCTATATTGTACGATTGATTTTTGATACATACTTTTAGGGAATGAAACATGCTCATAGTTATCCATTTATTTGTGAAACACAGTACGTTTCATATCTACAAAAATTATTTGCTTAATTAGTATCTAAGTAATTTCTTTGAGAAGAGCTACTGTTTCATAGAACAAGCCTAGCCTCCTAATGTATGGTCGGCCTCTCATTGACGTTCCATCTGATTTCGAAAAAGTTACATTTTTGGATGGCTTGATATCATCTGATCATTAGGGATGATTTTACCATCGAATGTGATCAATTTAAATGACATAAACGACATCTGACTAGTTAGAGTATTTCTTGAAAATCTCGAAATTGTAAGGTGTGCGTCGTCTGTATTTTTCATTGACAGCACCAAAAATTCTTCTAGTTTCATATTTACTAGTTTGTTCCATTTATTGAAATTTTTTCTGAAATTGATATTTAGATGGTACCTATCTAAATATGATATAAACCATAATCTCTTTCTTTTCTTGACACTAATGAAAGAAAATAGAACGTGATATAACTTTTAACTATCATATGCATGACGGTTGCATCATGACAGTTTTGATCAGATATGGTATCAAATCCCAATCTTCCACTTTTATTAACACTATAAGATAATATAAGAACATTATAGGAACTAACATTCATACAAAGAATTTTAATGCCCTTCAAAAAGAAGGGATTTAATTTTAATCAACTTTCTTTAAGATAAACTTCAACTATTTTATTCTCGTCTTTTAATAAAAGAAAAAAGATTTCAATATATTATTTTGCATGTATTTTAGTCACTGATATAGCATTGAAATATTTTTATTTCATTATTTCTTACGATTTATTATTATTTAATATATTTTAAAGTAGTGAGTTCGAATCCTGGCTTAACCGAAGATCCGTCGTTTTCAGATAAGTTGGCTGAGATATGTTAAATATGTGGTAGTGGCAATGTTCTCCAAGTGAAATGATATTTCTGGGGATAACATATCAACTATTCGGGGGTCTTAGGCTTGGTTCCTGATTTTAAATTAGAAAGATTCCCAACCGGCTGCATCCATCTTACTAGTAGAGTTTAAATCAGGGCAGATACAGGGAAATGTACTGGCGCAACAATAAGTCACATTGTTAGATGAATTTGTAATTATTTAATTTTGAAAACAAAGTTCATAATATTTGAGACTGTACTTTTGAAACAATTAAGAAGACTATAATTTTTATTAACAAAGTTAAAATGATTTAAAAATATGAATATGGATAAATTTTATATAGTTTAATAATTATTTTAAATTTGAAATTCTAATGAAAAATTAACAAAATACTCTAAGAAGTTGGTATCAGTTTCTTCTTAAATTCAAAAGTAATTTTGTACAATAGATCTCTTTTTCATTTTAAATAAAAGAATAAGAAAGAAAATTCCATATTTTCTTTGTGTTTAATATATTTTTTCTAGAAATTTATATTTCTTGTTAAAAATAGAAAGCTATAAAAATAGGCTACTTTCAGGAAAATTATTTCCAGAAAAATGTCAACAATTGGAAAAAAAAGAAGAATATTTTACATTGTATTATGCTGACAAAAGAAATAGAAAGAAAATAACATTCTCATGCAAATAGAAATTCTCCGAGAAAGATCAACTAGAGAAGCAAGAAGTTTTGTACCTTACTTTTCCGTCAAAAAATTCCATAATCCAGGAAAGTAAGGTTTCTTATCTTCATGTCCAGTATTACCTTCTTATCGTAGAAATGAAGTTTTCCCATTGTTGCACCTGAAATAACTTTGAAAAAATTTACTTCAATACTATCTACCTTGCGGCGCAACATATTTATCTTTGGGATAGAATTTCTCTTTTTATTTCGTTTTTTCGTCAGTTTTATCAATCATTGCTGAGAGGATAAGAAATCTATTTGATTTAAAGTGAAGTTTAAGGAATAATTCAGGATGGTGTTTGTTATCTAGAAGTAAAGACGCTGAAAGATTTCTTTTACACCAAGTAGATTAAGTGATACTACAATGTGTTTCCTGTTACCCATTTCTGCCAACCAAAACTGTCAAACAGAATTAGCCATCTAGTAATTTTCAAGTGATTCGACATCTGAGTAAAATTCTCCAAACTTTCACATCACGATAACGGAGAAAGATTTCCCCATATTTAAATTATTTTGCATTGCTCTCTTAGCATTATGGTCCTTAACGAGATCAATTGTCAAATTTGCTGCCTTATATGGGCAAAAACTATGAATCTTGCTTTCAGGCAAACCTGCAAAATAAATTTTTTCTCTATATTGTGTACTGAGAAGGATCGTGAAACAATTAAAGCTTTCATTTTATTTGGCCAGTAAGAGTTGAAGCATGTTGAGACAACAATTGCATTACCAGCAATATTTATAAGCTTTCTATTTTTATGATTTTTTCAAAAAAAGCAAATTTGTTCAAAATGATGTACATTACTGCATAATTCAAAAGAAAATCATGAATTTAGTATAAGCATTTGTTAAAAGAATAATAAATTCCAATTTTCAAATTTTATATTTTTAAAACTTCTTATTATCATTTTTCAAATAAAATTATCTGATATGAAAAAATTATGTATCTTTGTATACCATCAAAACAAATATAAAGTTTTGGATTTTCATGTTCTGATGTCATTTTGTTTTACATACGATAATTTTGATCATATTTTTCATAAAATGACATTTTGGTGCAATATCTGTCGATATATATCACAGAACAATGTATTTTTTTCAATTCATAAAAATTATCTAAGTGATTAAATAACCATTCTGGGTCAAAATATTGCTATGTAAATAATCATATTATGTTATTAGAGAAGAAATTCAACCTTACCTTCTATTTGGATTCAAATAGATATCATCTTTCTTATTCTGCTTTTTAGCTGCGTGATTTTCAAAATGTGAGTTTAGAATTTTTCGGATTTTAAAATTTCAAGATATATAAATACAATCAACTTCTATTAAAACACAATGACCGAAGAAATTATTACGCCATGTAAGTTGTAGACTATTAACCGCAATGAGTAAAAATCCAATAATCACTTACCAATATTGGTGAAATTATAGATTATGTGCAAAATATTTTGCAGACAACAAACAGTATTCAAATTCTACAAAAATATTTTATGCAAGTAAATACATTTTAAAGACCGGTTTCAAAAAGCACTATTAAGCGCTATTAATTAAATATATTTTTTAAATACAAGATTTTTTTCATTATTATTTAAAATGAATTTAATTAAATTTTAATGCTAAAGAGTGGTAGCAGGTAAAAGTGACTTCAAAATTGTACATAAAAATAATTATTTTTAAGGATTTCTCTAAATGTCACATTTCATTCTAATCAAATATATAGTAATCATCATACTGCAATCAATTAAGAGTAAATAAATGAAAAGTATGTATTTTGACAATTTAAAACTAACACTTTTAAACGTAATTGTTATATTTAACATTTTAATGCTGAAAACCTTTCTAAAGCATGTGAATATCAGCTAAAGAAAACATCTCGATGGATTTCATATAAATAGATGGTCATATTCATGTGCACCAAAATCGAAAATTAAAAAAACTCAAACACATGATATTCAGATGTCTATATAAAAAACCAAAAAGAGCTTTTACATCCCGTTTTTTCAATAGACAACAAATCCGGGATATTTTCCCTCCAAAGAGCACGTTTCTTTTTCTAAGTCATCGATGTTATCATCTTCCACGGGGACATTAACATCTATAGTATGTTGAATGTAATATTGAGTTAAAATTGATAAACTGCAAAAGTATCCACCCGACAGACGTCCATACAGAAAGCAGAAAATATCTCTTATTTTTCAAAAATGATTTTGATCTTTCTGTATGTTTTTATAATTTCATCTTTTTATTTCATTTCCATATGCTGTAAAATATACTAAATCATGAAAGAGCATTTTAACAAATGCTGAAATAGTAAAAAAATTATTTTGTATTCTTATTTATTTAATATTTCTATTATTTAAAGTCCTATTATTTCATACAGTCAAGTAATATTTTAATTAATCTCTGCAATTGAAATATTATACATACATACGTCAAAAACGTTTATATATATATATATATATATATTACAAAATCACTCATGGTGCATAATAAATATGATACAAAACATATCATATTTACTATACACCATATTTTCATGCTTAATAACTTTTATAAGTTATTAGGCATGAAAATATGATGTATACAATCTGCTACAGTGAATTATATTTTTAAGAGGGTCTCACTAAGAACTCATTTTGCCAGATTTTCAATAAAAAATCATATCACCTTTTTTTTAAAAAAAAATTATTGTAGAATAATTGGTGCTTTATTATAGATATTATTTTTCAAAATTATTTCTCTTCATAAATGGAAATCTTTCCATGAATCTCAATTTATTTTCATTATAAAAGTTTAGCTTATAAAAATCCTCATAAGTAAAAATTACTTTTAAAAAATTTCATAAGAAACACACTCCTTATGCAAAAACTATTCGAGCAGAAATACATGAAAAATATAATTGCTGTGTGATAATTGCATCTTGACTGCAATTACAAGCGATGAATAAGCACGAACCAGATAAATGTGGAATTTTTTCTGTATATAATATATAAAATTTTTAAATTTATGTATTTATAGAATAAAATTTGGGAAATGTTTTCCTTATTTTTCTTTGGTCTAAGCCTTTTTATAAGATGCTTCACATAGCTGGAATAAAGCCGTAAAAATGGAAGCCAAATCTTCACATTCTGCCTTTCAGTCCTCTAAGTAGAGTATAGCCTTTAGGGACACATCCATTCTTTTAGAAATGAAGAGAAGTCCATTGAAGAACAAAGTCACTTGACAATCAGATAATCTTGAGAAGAAATGAGGGAGAATATAAAACCTGAAACTCGTATTTAAAGTTACAGAAAATAAATTCTTTGTAGTATGGAACTCTACTGAAGATTTTATGGAATTTCTATGATTTCTTTCTGTACTTTTATAAAGTTCATTTCAATAAAAAGAAAACTAGGTTAAGAAAAAATGTAAAACGCCTAAGAGAAGAACTAAACTTTCGTATTTTTCTCAGATTTTAAACTATTGTAATTAAATAAAGGAACGATGCCCTTCATTAATTACAGTAATTATTCTTTGATCATTAAATAGAAATATGCTGTCTTTTATACAAATTTTTGCTTTTAAAAATTATAAGTGTAGGAAACAAAATTCTTATCAATTATTTATAACATTTGAAATTTTTAAAATTTATAATAATATATTAAAAATTTATTTGTTAGAAAATGTAATTAAGTAACATAAATATATTTTCTTGTTGAAATTATAGCACCTAATTTATTTATATATATATATATATATATATATATATATATATATATATATATATACACACACAAGCAGACTCGAGCAGAATAATAGTAATTCTAAAACTAATTAGTGAGGAGTAGGTACAGTTTGATTGAATCAGATACAAAAAATACACAATATCTAAAGGGACGAATTTTTTTATTCAAAATCCATATCAAGATATTGAATTAATGGAAACAATTCACGTTTCACAGTAATGCTTCAAGAAGGCAAGAAAACTTCTGAATCAAAATGGAGTAATATACTGTAAAATGAAATCTTTCCGCAAAGTTGTATTGTACGACAAATGGTTCTTTGTTACTTTGAACAATTCTACAAGTAAAATAATGGAATTTTGAACAGTTTTACAAATAAGATAAGGGCATTCTTATCCTATTTCTGTAGAATATCTCTTGATAAAGAGATATTTTACAGAAATAAGATAAGAAATGCCGTACAAATAGATAAAGAACAAATACAAATTTTTGTATTTGTCAGAATCTTGAAGTTTCTCTCAAAATATCTTACGTAAATTTATTGTTGTTTCCTCATCATAATTTATACTAATATTTAACCGACTAACATGGCTTTGATAATTTGAAAAATAATTGATCTATAAATAATAATTTTCATTATTTAAACCAAGGCAAGACGTTTTAATTAATATATTTTGCTATTATTTAAAACATTCAATAATATTATACCTAAGAATTTAAAAATAAAGCTAATAAAATAATTAAAAATAAAGCTAAACAGCTTAAAACCATTATCTTAAATTGTTATACTTCACCACAAGTACATAAGTAATATCATGTAATTCTTAAAAACCATTATTTAAATCGAAGTGAAATTTTTTTTAAAAAGTATTATTTTATTTATGAAAGACCAGAGAACTACTTTTAATAGTGTCAGTGAAGCTCCATTACATTAAGGTCGCAAACTTCGTAAACCAAGGTAGACATTTTACTTTATCCTCGTGTTCATCAAGACATGAATGGATAAGACTCACTGGATCATCCTTAATTATTAATTAAAAAACTGCTGTTCGGATTAAAATTTTCTTATATTAGTTTACGGTGTCTACGGGAAAGAATTAAGTCTGAAATCTGTTATAAAACATTTAAAATTCATTTTGTAAATACTTCAAAAAGGAATTGATAACGGTTGACATTTATGAACCACAAAGGATTTAATCCGAAAATTCTTTTTACATGGTCAACATGCAAGTTGTGGATGTAGAAAACAGAAAAATCTAGAATTTGATCCCTGCTACAAATGAATGACGGGAAATGTGTGTTAGATATCATGTTCAGGAAACGATCCATTCAGTATTTGATTGCATCAACAACTGTAAAGAAATTGTATCACCAGTTAGTTATATATATTTAATGTGATAGTGCATCACATTTTTTGCAAAGGAAAATAATAATCTGGCCAAAATCTATACTTAAGAGTGAATTTGGAGTTACTATAAACATAACCACCAGAATCAGGAATTGATTGTACAATGACACTGTATAACAGAACACTGCATAACAGATAACTGTGTAAAGCACTGTATAACAGAGCAATGATTAAACAATAGTCAGATTGGTTGGCTATGTTTATAGATTTTGATTAGTTTAAAGGAAATAATTTCAATAAAATGAACAACATAAATAATTATTTCTATCAAACGTAAACATGGATTTAAAAAACTACACGAAATTAGCTAGTTTGCCTAACTATTTAATATTAATTTCATAAATCAATTATGTGAATTGATCATATTTAATGCTGTAGTTAAGTAGAATCAAATTTTTGAAATTGACCTAAAATAGAAGCTCATGGCTTTTTCAGCTACATTTAGAACTTTCTAATCTATAATTTACAACATTTAACTAATTAAAAGTTTTTATGAAAGTCTGACACTAATGTCAAAAATTATTGAAAGTTAATTATAACACTTTTCAAAATCCATTGGTATTCTATTTTTTTTTTTTTTAACAATGTCCAGTTTCTTCCAAATCTAATTATATTTTTTTATTACTAACGAGGGCCATTTAAGTCTCATGATATTAAAAATTCTGGCGAATAACGATTTACATATAAATTAAGTTTCTTCAAGCATAACTATTAACCTAATGAATGAAACTTTGTTCTGCTTTAAAGAATAAGAAGTGTGTACATGTTTTTCCAATCAAAATTTAAACTAATTAAATCAGAAATAAATTTAAATATTACTGATTAGAGAAATTTCAAAAAAATTTCTTTATGTTGTCTAAATTCTAATATATATAAAATCTTGTATATATTTTAATCACAATTTATAATTTGAATTCTAAAATAATAAACAAAAAATAAATGAGGTGTGTTAAGGTGATTTATAGTAAATAATTGGCAAATTGTTAAGCCCTTTTAAAAAAGTTTTATAAGATTGGTTCTGAAAAATGAATCAAGAAAAGTAAATTTCATATAAAAGATTTAAAAATATCCTTATTTAAAAAAATTTCTTATTTTTTATGATTCTTATTTAATGAAATTTCAATTTTGGTACAAGTACTGACGAATTTCATAAAAGTTTCTTTTAATCCAACACTCAAATGCCAAAAAATGTATTTATTGTTCATAAAATCCAATATATTAAAAATTTTTATGGCAACTTTAAGATATTACATTTTTATTTTATCATACGCAAACTATTTTGTCAATGATCGATTAAAAGTGTTTTGAATACTATCATCTTATTATTTAAAATAATTAAATGAAACGAAAAACACAATACAAATAAAATTAATAATTTTGTTTACAATATAGCTTTTAATTCTTTATTTAAGTTTATAGATACAAAGAAAATATATGACATTAAAATAATTCATGATTATATTTGAAATCATTTCAAACGTAAAATATTTAAACAAACCAGGAAAAACTAAAAAAAAATTCAAACTTTACATTTATTATGGGATTCTAGAGCTGACTTCTTGTTATTTTAAACAAACTCAAGAATCTTGTCTGTAAGATATAATAATAATTTAGTTTAAGAAATAATTATAACTACAATTCAAACTGTAGTTTACATTATAAGCTAAATAACAATGCTATACATAAATCTTTTCCCGTTATCTTTCTGGGAAGCAAACACATTTAGTTGAGTTGTACTATATTGTGGTCTAACATATTTGAAGAATATTTAGAAATGTCATATATTAGTGTTGTATCCATTAACCAATATAAAAGTATGAAAATTGTCAATTTATTAAGTTGTAAATATTTTCATATTGAAAGATAAGTAAACATAAAGATTTTCATATAGAAAAATGCCTTAGAATTTGAGAAAGATGATCAAAGATTATATATTCTAAACACAAAAACAATATTGGAGTATAATAATAACAGATATACACCTAACAAAACACAAAACAATTTGCTTAAAAAATTGAATATGAAATTTAATAATAGACAGGTTTTCTCTGCAATGTGATACCCGTTTTCTTGGATAAAAATCAAGAAAACTTCTTTTTTTTTTCATTTTCAGCTAATAAGGAATTTAAAAAATTTGTACTGAATTACTTGGAATCTTTAAAACAGATATATTTTTATTGCAGCGGAAGATCTTTTTGAACAATGAAATAATAGTTTACATACTCTTTTGTACATTGCATATAAGAAAAAACTTATATATTTATATTACTTTATCAAATATATTTATTACTTTCCTTTTTAATGCTATTATTAATTTTATTGAAATGTATTTTATTTTTAGATTTTCTTCTATGCACTTTGCAACTGGTAATCAATTGCCTATTAAACCGTATTATTGACACATAAAAGTGAAAATATTGAAAATTACATAAAAAATATTTCAAACATAGCTTTATTATCAAATAAATCCATCAACATTCTTTTGGCCATAATATTTTTAATTAGAATTTTATAAAAATATATAGTTAGATTTTAATTACATTCATTATATTTCTTTTGTTTCAATCTGTAATTAGCATCCATCAAAACCCACTTCAATTCTTTGTATATTTTCACGTTCATTTGTATTGCACGCGATTTTTTTTTATTTATTTACATTATTATTACTTAAAACAAAATTTACAAGATAAAATTCACAAATTAAGGTTATCAAAAAAAATTTTTAATTTTTTCATGTGTTGACATTTAGTAAAAAAAAACTATATTTATAAAAGTAAATATAATAAGAAAATTTTTTAATTTTTGGTTTAAATATTGTCTTCATAATGTGAAAAATATATAAAATAAAATTCATTTTTTTTATATATTTTTATGTATTCTGTTTCAAAAGCTTTATAAAAATATTTAAATTTGTCTTTCAACAGCAAAATATAAAACTTATATATATATATATATATATATATATATTAAATTTTATTATTATATAACACATTTACTCTCGTAATTTGGATACATTTTTTGTAAACTAAGCTTATTTTGTTTATCTGTAAGCAAATTTAAAAACTTTAAGAAAGTTAAAATATTTGTTTGTTTTCAATCCTTTGAGCGAATTTCTTCATAACAAAAATAATCATTTTTGCTTGAGAGACAACGTTTATCTTCTTTTATCCATAAGGAAAGTTAAATTCTTCTATAATTTCTTTGAAAATATCAGTTTCCCTAATTTCTTGTTTAGGGAAATGAGAAATAAGGTAATTTAAAGGTTAAAATATTTAAATTATCTTTAAAATTTTTCTAAAGAGAAACTAATTAATAAAATAACAAAGACTGTTGCAAATTTAAATATGATCTGATTACTACAACAGAATGTAATTTCCTGCATATCTTAAATTTTCTTATTATTTTAAGCACTTTTCTGTTTTGCTAATATTTGGCACTGAATTCAATTAAGATAATGTACCACCAACATTCTTAACTTTTGTGTAAATATGAATAAAAAAAATTAATAATTTGTTTAAATAGCGATATATTTCCTCCTATTTTACATCAGTAATTAAGTTAGAAACATACTTTAGCAGACACTGAAAATAAAGAAAATTGTGCATTTGTTTATAAAAATAACAATGTTTTTGAAGTAACTTTGTCCTTTAGTTTAAGTACTAACTTTCTTCAGACCTAAAAGCGATTTTTAAATCATAATTTCAAATATTCCTATAACGGATTATTTACCATTTAAAATTTGCCATTTAATTGGCAAATTTTCTGAAATTTATTAATTTATATTTTAAAAAAGTTAATATATTCATGTTTTTTTCAATTTTAAAATATTTCCAAAGAAAAAGAACGTATATATATATATTTATATATATATATATATATAT
>JAPDSC010077097.1:6889-19526 GCA_026290005.1 Latrodectus geometricus | reverse complement strand
AAGAAATCTTAAGGTCGTATAGTTGAAGATTTCAAACTATTTTTATTCTTTTCCACCATAATTGTAGTAATAAGTTAATTGCAAGAAAAACTAGTTTGTGAGTACAAAGTACACCACAGGCCATTAAAATTGCTACACCAAGAAGGCGACATGCTACAGACGTGAAATTTATACGAAAAAAAGAAGGTGCTGTGATATGCAAATGATTAGCTTTTCAGCGCATTCAGACAAAGCAGGCCCCAGTAGCGACACCTACATTGTGTTTAAATAAGGAAATTGTTCAGCCGGTTCCTCATACACAAATTGCATTTGAACGTTGTTGCCAGGTGAAAAGTTGCTGTGATGCCTCGTGTAAGAAGGAGAAATGCGTACCAGCACGTTTCTGACTTTGATAAAGATTGAATTTTAGCGTACCGGGATTGAGGTTTATCTAATCGCAGTATTGCTGCTCACGTCGGTCGAGATCCAATGACTGTTAGCAGAATCTGGAATCGATGGGTTCAGGACGGTATTACGGAACACCATGCGGGATCTCAACGACCACCTATCACTAGCAGCCGAGAAGACAGGCATATTATCCGCATGACCGTAATGGATCGTGCAACCACGTCATGAGCTCTGAGTCAAGAAACGGGGTAGTTTGAAAGACAACAAGTGTCTGCACGAGCAGTTCGACGACGTTTGCAGCAGTATGGACTCTCAGCTCGGTGACCATGGCTGTGGCTTCCCTTGACGCTGCGTCATAGACAAGAGCGCCTTCAATGGTGTGATCAACGACGAACCTGGGCGCACGAATGGCGAAACGTCATCTTTTCAGATGAATCCAGGTTCTGTGTACAGCATCATGATGGTCGCATCCGTGTTTGGCGGCATCGTGGTGAACGCATACTGGCAGTTTGCATTCGCCATCGTCATACTCGCCCATCACCTGGCGTGATGTTATGGGGTGCCATTGTATACACGTCTCGGTCACCTTTTGTTCGCATTGACGGTGCTTTGAACAGTGCACGTTACATTTCTAGTGTGTTACTTCCCGTGGCTCTACCCTTTATTCGAGCCCTGCGAAACCCTACGTTTCATCAGGATAATGCCCGACCGCATGTTGCCGGTATTGTACGGACCTTCCTTGATACGGAACATATTCGGCTGTTGCCCTGGCCAACACGTTCTCCAGATCTATCACCAATAGAAAACGTCTGGTCAATGGTTGCCGAGCGACTGGTTCGTCACCAATGCCCAGGCGTATAGCTGCTGTTATTACTGCCAGAGGTGGTTGTTCTGGGTACTGATTTCTCAGGATCTATCCAGCCAAATATTTTGAAAATTGAATCACTTGTTATTTCTAATATAATATATTTGTCCAATAAATATCATTTTGTTATCTACATTTCTTCCTGGTGTAGCAATTCTAATGGCCAGTAGTGTATATATAATTTCACTTTCATAAAAAATTTATTACTAACTAGAAACAAAAATATGAAAGCACTGATTATTTCAATGGAACTTCTAGATAATGAAACTCAAAATTAATGAATATTGAAAGATAAACCCTTTATGAGAGATTTTGAAACAACATAGATAATGTATGTGGAAAAGATTATTAAGATTACTCTTTAAATTTGAAATTCTTAATAATATCTAATATTTCTATCTTATATTTTTAATTGTAATATATTTTGTTTAATTAACACATTCTTAATAATTTTACCTCACTAGTCTGTAAGAAAATAAAATCATTAATTTATATAAAGTGTATCAAATTATCCTCTTGCGCTGTATCTGCGTGTAATACTTGAATTCGTTCATAAAGAAACGTTAAAATTTTCTTAAAATTACTAATAAAACAGTTTGGGGTAGAGAGCGTATGTGTTTTCTTGGATTTAATCCGATTTCATGTTTTTTTTTTTTTTTTTTTTTTTTTTTTTTTTTTTTTTTTTTTTTTTTGAGATTAGAAAGGTCATTTTTTATTTCGATGTTTCGCAATATATTCTTTTAATGCACTATATATGAAGAGTCATATTTAAAAATAGCATTAACTCTTAGAGATTTATCATTTAATATAATTAGATTATAATAAGCTTACGTTATATATAATTAGAGTTATAGACACTCAGTCATTAAATATTTTTTTCTACTAATGCATTTTCAATTTCCTTGTAATGCATTTTTTAATTTATTAAAATGAGAATCAGTAATTTATTTAAACTATTTTTCAAAATTGTTACTCTAAAGTTGAAAACATAATTCATTTGTCTTTTTATAAATAGTTGCAATTGTTACATATTTATATTTCCTAGTCAGCAAAGAATTATTTAATTAAATTAAACCAGATAATAAAATTGACCAATTGTTATTTCGATCATTTACATTACCTATCATGACACAGAAATCATAAATTTCTTAATCGTATGTAATTAATTGGAAAATATTATAATCAGCTAAGCGAAATTCAATCATCAAAAAAATAAGAACATATTCAATCAAATAAAAAAGTAGAAAATATTTTGACAACTAGCTTTCTTATCAATGCTTAGGAAGTATGCTTAACTTTTATATCCGCTCGAAACATTTCTGTGCCAAGAATAGGATATCATGTGAAGGCAGAGAAGATAGCTTACGGCTGAGAAGATTATCGGGCAATCCATTAAACATATATTGGAGATCAATACATTCATCTCTATTCGAATATTACTTAGTATGCTACCAGCAGATGAAAGTTTGGCTGAGCTATGATAAATAATCTGAGGAATAGTATTTCCTTTCCAGCTAATTGGATTTGGCAATTAAATGCTAAAAAAATTGCTTTTGAATGCATCTTTTTAAGGGAATATTTATACCTCATACTTAAATCCTCTTTTAATAATTTTTTAATTTTTATTGTATTGTGACTTTTAAAAACATGAAAGTTTTGGTCAATGAAATGCAATTATAAGGTGCAATATTACCATAAAAATAGTTTAATGTATATTTGAATTTCAAATATGTTTATATCCTTCTTTCAGATTCAAATTCATATCAGCCACATTAATAAGAAAAGACTTCAAAACTAATTTGCTTAAAAACGTAGTTTATTACCTCACAAAGTAAACAAACAAATTGGCACAGTTTCCAATTAAACTATAAAAACGCAAAATATATCAACTATATCATAAGATATTTCTGAAACTATTATGTAAATGATAAATATTCATAACCATTAAATAATGACTTAGATTTACAAACCTTTTTCAATAATATATTTTTAGCTTATTTGTTTTAATTGAAAAACAATTTTAAACGTGTTTACTAATTACAATAAATTATCACGTTTATCGCTAATCTTATAAACATTTCTAAAAAAAGTGTCCATAATTAACAGAACTACTAATGAATGAATGAATACCAGTGTATTTTAAAATATTTCTCTTACAAAAATCCAATTTCTTTCATGAGTGTTTATTCTACATTTTTCATTCTGAAGGAAATATTTCAGAAGTGCAAAATAATATTTTAATTCTGTGAGTGGTAAATAAAAATTAGGGTCTTCACATGGGGAATATTTATAGCTTTTTTTTAACAATCTAAATGCAAATATTACGTCTTTAATGCCAGGAATTGTTACTATTCCCATTTGACAAATGCAAAAGGAATTCGATTCCAACTGTTAATTTAAGAAAAAAAAGGATTTGACAAGAATATTAATGTTGCATTTATTTGAGTGCTGTAATTCTCGTAACTATTTAAAAGATATTTTACGTTCTTTTCGAATTATTTTAAATTAGATAGAAGAAAAATAATTATGATATATTAGCTCTCTCATTAATCCTAAGAAAATTTTAAAAATTCCTCACCTAATTTTAATAAAATTATTCATTTGAATCTAACTATTATGGCAGTTAAATAAACAATATGACTTATATATATAAATAAAATCTGTCAATGAGCTAAACGCATTGAAAACATGTATTTTAAAAATAAATGCTCATATAATTCCTCTCGGCAGTAGTTTTTAAAATGTATTAAGGAAATACATAAAAATTGTAATACAATGAGACAAGTGTCATAAAGAAATAAAACTAGACATTTCAAAGTGGCACCCGAAAACTGCACTTAAAGTTTATAGCAGTTGTCCATCCCAGGGTCCTTTTCCCCTTGGGATGCATGGGTGGTCCGTATGATATAAAAATATTCTCCTTTTTGTTTGTGTGTGGCCAATCAAGGGTTTTGGAGGGGAGATTTCTGACCATTCCCTGGAAGACTAAAAATTACGCATTTATTTTATGATAAGAAAATAACCAATAGAAGAAATTGGAGGAGAGATGAAGACGAATATAAAATTAAGGAATTGAATCGAAATATTGATAGATATGAATTGAAAAGCCACAAAAGCCTCCTACGAGACTAGGAAGACACCGATGAGATATGGGAGAACCAAGATCCGATGAGATAGAAATGAGTTGATGAGTTCTCAGAAGCTAGAGAGAAAATGACGAACATGTTGAGCTGACCGAATGAGTTACATGGAGCTGATAAGTTCACGGGTAATACTGGAGCAATGCGATGATGAAAGAAGAGCCTAAAGATAGGGAAGCAACTGTACCGACCTATCAAGGGAAATGCACTATGAAGGGGGTGAGCCTTTTTGATCTCTTCCTCAGGACCCTGGCCACAATGTTTTATAAATATGTTTTGATTAAATCTATATATTGTTAAGATAATTAAACAAGAATGTTAAATATAAATGTTTAAATTTTAGTATTATAATAAAGTTGTATTATTATTTAATTTTGTCTTTCTGATTTGTTCTCATTAAGTCTCCACTAATTTCTAAGAACCTGAGTTAGCTCGGTGTTTCTCATATATACTGAGTAGCACCACAACTATATGTAGAGGTGCAATGTGAAAGTTTTAACAAAAAATAAAGACTACTTTGTGAACTTGTCACATCTTGTGGTAACCACTTGGTAAAATTTTAGTTGGGAAAGGTCCTTTAGAGGTATAGTTAAAGTATTCACAAATACATGGAAACTACAAACTACGTACGAATAGTCCTGATTTATCTTTCTTTTGATAGCAAAGACTATGAAAATAAAAATACATAACTTTTAATAATTTTAATTTTACACTTTAATACGTTTTTATAACAATTGATATTAAAACATTTCTTATTATATTAATCTACATATGTAAAAAATAAAAAAAAATCAATAAAATGTTTTAAGTAAAAATTCTCTCCATAAAGATAAAATCTTAGAGAAACACCCATATGCATTTTATAAATATTTCACTGATTTATGAAATCCTGCTAAATTAGTATAATAGTTTTACTTGTGCTGTGTGAATTTACATTGGGATATTAAGATTATTCTATAAACTTGTACTCATAATAATTATATGGGAATAATATTGTACCTGACAAATTAGACTTTCTTAATAAAGTCTTGAAAGAACTGCAAGTTATAAATTTTTAAGATATGAAATCTGAACATGTTTGCATTAAGTACATTTATCAAAAAACTATCTTTAAAATTTAAAAAAGGATTATTTTTTCGAAAATAGTACGTATGCATTAGCACATATAATAACATAAAAACTACATTTATTGTTAACAAGCTATTTTTACTTTAATTTTGTACACAAACATTTCATTGCAAAAACAAATAAAAATTTTTATTGGATTCTAAGCAAAATGCATATGGTCGGTTAAATCCAGAATGTTCTCCTTATTTCTATACTTTTTTCTTTTTTGTAGATACTTTAAAATTATCTTGTAAAATTTCTTAAATGATAATTTTTTTTTTTTTGGAAATTATATTAAAGAAATTATTTTACTACTAATTATATATATTTTTGTATTCTATTTTTATAAGTTTCTTTTTTATATTATTATATTTCCATTCGTATATAGATATGTAATTAAATTAATTTAAAAAAAAAATATTTTAAACTTTTTGTGTGTATACAATAATTCACTTTCGTTTTACAAAATACAAAATGCCTATCACAATAATATATATTTCTTCAATTTTAACTTATGCAATTTTTTAAAATAGTTTAGATTTTTAACTTTCTGAATGGGATTCCAAAAGGTTACAATTTTTTTCAAGTATACTTGCAAATGTATTTTAAAATTATTTTGAAAGTTTTATTTTTCAATATCGTTTTCCATATAGATGAATTTATTATTTTAAGTGATTAAAAAATTTTATTGGTATTTCTAAATATGTTTATCCAAATTACTTTTCCCTAGTAAAAAGCAACATTACTAACAGTAGCAGTGAATTTTTAATTTTATTTATTAGCATTGAAAGTTCTATTACAATATAAATAAAGCTAGTCACATTTCAATTTCAAAGTTAATAAATAAATATACTGGAAATACAATGTCTCTTTAACGATAATATTTCAGGAATAAAGTATTTAAAGAATTAAAACGCATATACAATATTTTCAATAATCATAAATTCACTAAAAACCAAATTAAATGATTAACTAATTGACTTAAATATAATATTAAATGTAATATATATATAATGATTGTCCTGTTAATTTTATTTTGAAGCAAGTAGAGGAAATAGAGAATAGCTTGCAAGATTGAAAAGTAATGAGTAGTTGTTATAACTACAGAATGACAACATAAGCATTGAACTTACACGAAAACTCTTTTAAATTAATTTCACTCTAATTATGCCTTAACTATACATTATAATTTATAAACTACTTTTACTTTTTTAATTTAATTCATATTTTTTCTAAATCTTTTGACAACTATATTTTTCTCAATTTAATATATATATTTCATGGATTGTTTTGCTTATTTTTCAAAGTATTGATTTACATATTTTCAATCATATTCTTTTTATTTTGATTGTATTTACTTTAATTTTAATATTTTTCCTTTAATACAGACAATCATCGAATAACACAATATTTTTAGACACTAGTCTTACGTGCTTGTCAAAAAATGCTCTATTTGCGTAGTTGACCATCTCTCTCTTAATAATGACGTGATCCTTATGCATTTTTCCTATTTATATTGTATAGTTATTTTTTTGATTTTATATTATTTGAATTGAACTGCATAGTTTCTTCTTATTATGGTATTTGATTGTAATTCGTCCTGAAGGTTACATCTTATTTTATCTATCTATCAAAACATTCATAACTAATGCCTCCTACTTTATAAGAAATAGGAATTCTGAAAATGATCTTTAAATTGGAAATATCCTAAAGTGCATTGAAATCTGAAATAAAAACCTTCCAAATTGCTTAAAACAGTAAATTAGCTAACATTAATCAAATATTTTACAATGTATATTTAATAGAGAAAAGTAAACATCATAAAACTGCAAATTTTTAAAAAGATTAATAATAGTTTTAGGAACTCTTAAATTAGTAAATAGTGTATGAAACTCAATTAACTTACATTTTCTTTCATTTGCTTTCACTTATTTACTTACATTTTGATTAATTTTCAATTAAAATCTGAAAAAGTATTACATCTCCAAAAAAAAATTTGAAAAGTGCTCTAAATATTGTTGCACTCTCATGTGACGTAGTACTGTCTAAGCTGCGTCATTATATTCATGCAAATAATCAATCTCTAATTAGATAATCTTTTATATTAATCATGTTTTAAACTATTTTCCAATATTAAATCTTGCTTAACAATTTTTAATTAAAGCATTTCACTTCAAAATTTTGTGTTTTCTTAAATCTCTCGTTGAAATATTCAAGAAAAAGGAGTTATATAAATTTCACTCACGTCTCAAATCAAGTCGAAAGAATATTTATTTAATATCTTTAAAGAAATTTTTGTCGTATTACTTCAAAAAAAGCATGGGTTTTCTTTTTTTTATACAACTATGTTTTTTCTAATTCCTGTTAGTTGAAAATAAAAAACAGAGATTAATAATTTTTTTCCACTTGACAATATACTTTTAAAATTCATGATAATAAAAATACAACTGGTTTTTTATTTTCCAACTACGATGCATTATATTAAGTATTTAAACTTTAACTTAGGTAAGCAAGCGTATATTTTTCGAAAAAAAGTGGCGTTATTTCTTATGAAAAAATGACTATATCATCATTAAAAATCACGAAATTTTATTTTATAAATATTAAAAATCTGAGATTTCATCATTGACTAGAAAATTTTGTATAACGAAAATTAAAAATATGAGAAGGAAGGATTTCTTTTATAAAATGAAGACATTATATTATTAAAAAGTGAGACAAGATATGTTTAAATATGAAAAGATCAGAAATTGCAGGCAATAAACAATTAAATCAAATGTATTTCCTTTATTTCAAATAAGTTAATTATTGGAAGATATAGTATTAGCTTAAAGTTTCCTCGATTAGATGCATTACTTATCTTCTTCATAACCAACCAAAAAGCCCTCAGGTAAATGCTTTTAGTCCGTAGTCTCTCCTATAATGGCAAGTCCATCATCCAAACCACATAATGCTTCCGGCTTCCTGTACATTAAATATATGGTTCAGATATCTAATGCAACTGTTATGATAAAAATACAGAATTGCATAATTTTTTTTCTTTCTGTAGTAAAACTAAAATAATTTCTTTTATTTATTGATAATATATCGACCACTAGTTGAATTAGTAAATTCTTTGGTCATTATGAGAAATTAATGGTAAAAACTAATTTCTTGCCGTTAAACTGGTAAAAACTAATTTCTGTCACTAATATAAATTTTTTTAAAAAAATGTTTATGAAAACATCACACGAGTAGATAATCAACATAAAAGCACATGTATTTTCATATGACTCTATGTGAAGTTTAAACAGCGTAACACACTAAAAAACCAGTTTGCTCTTACTTTTTAAGGTTATCAAATATATTTTAAACACAATTGTAATCATTTTTGTAAACCCTCTTTTTGGTATATGCGAGACTTAAAGTTCTCGCTTTTCCCGGTGATTAAAACTCTTATAGATTCCCTAATGTTAGCGATTAATTAAATATGTCCATGCAGAAAAAAAGCGTATTAATCTTTGAGATATATTCATTATTAGATACTTGCATCATTTTAAAGCAACACTTTTAATATTATTATTATTATTATTGACACGAAACCAAACTCTATCTCGAAATACATTTTCATGTTATTTTAAAAATGTCTAAGAATCGAACATGAATAAATTTTTGCGTCGTTTATTTTCCATCATTGACTTTTATATTGTATATGCTTTCCATTTTATTAACATCCATAATGGGCACATAAAGATTTCCTTCACCAATTAGCAACTACTTTGAGAATTATCGTATTATAAACAAGAATTTAACTTATATGTTTGTAGGATTTCACGTTATAAATCAGTTTGTGAATTTTCAAGCATCGTGTTATCTACTTTCCTGTACAGTATCTCTCTACTTTATAGTACTACAGTATTTCTCTACTAAGATTGTAAAAGAGAGAGAGAGTAGAAAATTACTATGCATAGTAATTCTCTAATATATTTAAAAACTGCCTGTTCCAAATGTGTTAAAGGATTCTTTCTTTTCCAATTTAATTGTATAAAATGAATTAACATAATACCTATTTCATTTTAAAAATTCATTAATTTTAAAAACTCAGTATTTCCTATTGGCTTCTATTTTTTAATTTTTTTCCATAAAAATATTTTTGTATGTATTTAATTTCTTGAATACCTGACATTATTAGAACATTTTCTGTAAAATATTTCTAAATTAATTTACTTTTTATACAACATATATGTATTTATATACTTTAAGAGATAGTAACTTTTGAAAATAATATGACATAACAGATGATTAACCTAAAAAGTTATATATCAATTTATGCTTTGTGTCTGGCCGACTAATCATCAAGTGGCTCACTATGATCAGTTATCAAGGGGCCAAACGGTCATTGTGGACATGTGTTCATAGCAATTGGAACGCGTGCAACAGACATTGCAACAGAAGAAGCCAGCACTGAACTCACAGCAAGGATGTCCTGTTCTAGGTTAACGCAAGGCCACGTGTCGCGCTGGTAGCTAGGGATACCATACACGTCTTAGTTGAGATGATAAAAATGAATTTTTTAGCATGTATTTTCTCATATTGTAAGGAATTATGCATAAAAATATTTAATATTAATAAATTACTCAGTTATATATTAAATAATTTTCATGTTATATTAACAAGCGTTAGTATATGTGACTCCATATAACAATTAACACAACTTATTTCGATGTTGACTTTAGATACACGTATTATATCATATAAATTTTCATTTAAGCGTCTTGATAAATTCAATAGAAATATTTAAAAAAAATTTTAATTTAAATATTATCAAATAAATTGCAAATATAATAACAGAAATTAAATCTCATTACAAATATTTACGGTGCCTATATAATACAATTTTCCTTGCTTCGATATATTAAAATATGTTTTCATTTGAGACAAGAATAAATAACTACAAGATGAATATTATTTAAGTGAATTCTTTGTCAAGAATCCTTATTTAGAAATAAATTTCAGAGAAAATATTTATATAATTTTATCGAATTAGGTACAATATATTATTTTATTTTAAAATAAGTAAATATATAATTAGATAGGGGTTTATGCAAAGTAAGAGAGAAAAAAGTATTTGACGTAGATAAATTTCTTCCCTAAACTAAAATCATTAATTTCGAAAAGTGTCTTTTTTTAATAAGATAAGAACTATCAGAAGAAATTTAAAATTCTCATAATTACAGAAGGTACAAATGTAATTACGAGAGAGACGTTTAAAGAGAACATGTGAAATTCTCGAGGGATTTTCATTTTAATGAGGATAGCTAATCAAGTCAAAAATACTTCTTACTATCAATTTAAATGTCTCCATATTTTGATTAATAAGTAATATTCTGATGTAAAAATCTTGAGAATGCAAATAAACTCTGGATATCAATATTGCAAAGTTTGATTTAATAAATATTATATTTAAGGTATTCATTAAAATATTGTAAGTAAATGGCAGTTTTTGATTTCCCTGTATATTTAAGAATCATTAATTTTGACGCTTGTTGTAAACAACTATTAGAAATTTCTTTACTCACTGCTGTTTTTTAAGTTATAAAATAAATAAAAATTTCAGTGATTTGCTTAAAAATATCTATTCAGTTTAAATTATCTAGTAGATTCACTTCTAATATCTATGTGTTTAAATCGTGATTAAAAGTACATTTTAACCAATCCATGTGAAATAAGTTTCTAAATGTTTAAAAATTTAGAGTTATATATTTATTCCTTGTCGTTCCCTTTTTATGATATATTATCAATAAAGAACTATACATTGTTTTGATTTTATGTCAAAATTTAGCACATTGACATGGTTTATAGGTATCAGACATGGAAGGATAGATAGCGCTAACGAGAGTAAACCAAGCAAATAACTGTACTGATATTAATAAAAAGAATTGTAAATTTCATTTTTTCTAGATAGCCTGTAATAACAACCTAATATTTAAATACTGCAAGTGGAAATTTTATAAACGACTTTGTCAAAATGATTACACTATTGCTATTGCTTATTTTTGTAGCTAAAGATTCCAGTGGGGCTATACTATTTGTCTAATTGAGATTAAAACAAACATTTAATAATTTTTCGATATCTGTATTGTGTATAACATATTATTTTACTGATTTGTATTCCTAGAAATAGTTTTAAGATAAAGCCTATTCCATTTCTTAAATTAATATTTTTTAATCTTTCATACTTTTTCGAGGGAAAGTAGTGACACTTGAAAAACAAAATTCTAAATGTATTATACTATTTCACTTAATGTTTATAGTGAATAATATCGTATTATATATTAATGATCGATTATAATGTAATTAACTCCAAACATGTGCAAATTGTTAATTACTTGGACAATTTATTCTATTTAGCATATCTCTAAAATATTTTATAAATATTATATTATTAAATTGAAAAACAAATATTTCTTAATTTATAAAGTTATAATATATTTGATACATGGAACTATGAATACATTTCATTCCGATTGCAAACTTTTAAATATATTACAATGCTAAATTAGAAACAATTATTTTGATTTCGCAAAACAAATTTGTAATTGTTAATAAATTATTTATTTAATCATGAATAACTAATAAACATAATTAATTATTTGTTTTGAAAAATATCAGTGACATTTGAATTTTTTATTAAATTAATTACATGAAAAAATGCATATAGCTACTGATTTTAAAAATTAAAACATTTATTAATATTCTGAATTTATTTTCAGTGACTTGACATTGTTATTCCTTGTAAGTTACTTGTAAAATTATTTCATCTCTCGTAGTAAATATCTTCTGCAATTGAAGGATGTTAATGAGGCAAAGAGGCTCTTTTTAACATATGAAATACTACTTTTCAGGAGGAGTTACACAGATATACACTTCATAAAAAAAGAATATAAGAAACTAATAAGCACCTTTATGATGTATACAATAATAAAAACGAAATGCCCAATTGTCATACATCTTTTATCAATAACGCTTTAGTATTGAACCCAGTAGCTTCCACTATGAATATTGCAATCTTAAGATACTGTGAATAACTATTTTTTATAGTTATGGATCAGACAGCCAAAGTTGTTTCCAGGAAAATTTATATATATATAAAATATAT
>JAPDSC010077095.1:0-13040 GCA_026290005.1 Latrodectus geometricus | reverse complement strand
CTTCCACATTTGCATGGCTTTGGAAATATTCATATAATTTTCAGCCAAAGGAAACATTTATTTTTGCATTGCAAGATATATCTAGTATTTTGCAAACGTAAAAACTAACTGTCACACTTGTAGTTTAATAATATTTCTGAAACGTGAGGCTCCATGATCATGTATGGTCTAGATTCAGGGCGTTGCGTTAATAAATTGACCTCAAACAGAAATTCTTATGTTTAGGAATATGTGTGGATTTATCGGAAGTATGTTAAAATTTCTAGGTTTTAATATAGTAAAATGATATACTTAAGATACTCCAGTTGTTTATATGATTATAAAAATAAATTTTTTTGTGGAAAATCCTGCATATTTAGTACCAAATGACACCGCACCTGCCTTCGATAAAAATATAAGAATTTGAAGATAAAACATAAAATTTATAAAATATACTTAAATTTTTAGTTTCATTTAGTACAACAAGTAATTCTTAATATGTTCTACATTTTCATTTTATTACAAAAATAAAAAGTTTGTAGAAAAACCTATTAAATTTTGTTTGACGTTATAATGGAAATAACTTCCACATTTGCATGGGTTGGAAATATTCCTATAATTTTCAGCCATAGGAAACATTTATTTTTGCAATGCATGAAATCTCTTGTATTTTGCAAACGTAAAAACTAACTGTCACGATTGTAGTTTATTAATATTTCTGAAACGAGAGGCTGCATGATCATGTATGGTCTAGATTCAGGGCGTTGCGTTAATAAATTCACCTCAAATAGAAATTCTTATGTTTAGGAATATGTGTGGATTTATCGGAAGTATATTAAAATTTCTAGGTTTTAATATAGTAAAATGCTATACTAATGATACTCCAGTTGTTTATATGATTATAAAAATAAATTTTTTTTGTGGAAAATCCTGCATATTTAGTACCAAATGACACTGCACCTGCCTTCGATAAAAATATAAGAATTTGACGATAAAACATAAAATTTATAAAATATACTTAAATTTTTAGTTTCATTTAGTACAATAAGTAATTCTTAATATGTTCTATATTTTCATTTTATTACAAAAATAAAAAGATTGTAGAAAAACCTATTAAATTTTGTTAGACCTTATCTGGGAAATAACTTCCACTTCTGCTTATCTTTGGAAATATTCATATAGTTTTATCCATAGGAAACATTTATTTTTGCAATGCATGAAATCTCTTGTATTTTGCAAACGTAAAAACTAACTGTCACGCTTGTAGTTTATTAATATTTCTGAAACGAAAGGCTGCCTGATCATGTATGTTCTAGATTTAGGGCGTTGCGTTCATACCGCATTACCTCAAACAGAAATTCTTATGTTTAGCAATATATGTAAATTTATCGAAAATATATTATAATTTCTAAGTTTTAATATTGTAAAATGTCATACTTATGATACTCCAGGTGTTTATATTATTATGAAAATATCCTTCATATTTAGTACCAAATGACACCGCATCTGCCATTGATAAAAATATAAGAATTTGACGCTAAAACATAAAATTTTTAAAATATATTCAAATAATTAGGTTCATTTAGTACAACAAGTAATTCTTAACATATTCTGTATGTTCATTTTATTACAAAAATAAAAATGTTTGTAGAAAAACGTATTAAATTTTGTTAGTCATTATTTGGCAAAGAGATTTCACATTTGGATAGGATTGGAAACATTCAGAATAATTTCAGCCATAGGGAATACTTATTTTTGCAGTAAATGAAAACTCTTGTGTCTTGCAAGTGTAAAAATAATTTTGAAATATTAAAATTTCTAGGTTTTAATATTGTAAAATGCTATACTTAAGGTATTCTGGTGTTTATATTATTATAAAAATTAAGTTTTTGGTTAAAAAACCTACATATTTCGTACCACATGTGACCACATCTGCCTTCCTTAAAAATATAATAATTTGACAACAGAACAAAAAATTTATAAAATACACTTAGTTTTTAGGTTCATTTAGTATAACATGCAATTTTTAATATATTCCCTATGGGTTTAATTCATTACAAAAATTTAAAGTTTGGAGGAAAACGCATTTAATTTTGTCAGACCTTATTTGTCAATGATCCTCTAGATTTGCATGCGACTTGATGTATTTATAAAATTTCCAGCCATCGGAACTGGTTATTTTTGAAATTTTTCATATCATTTAATAATATTTCCTAAACGAAAGGCTTCAATCTAGCAAACACGTAACGCTGAGAACATGTTTGGCACGTTTATTTTAAAAAAATTCGTTAGGGACATTTAAAATCAAATGGATCCATGAAGGAATTACAAGTATTTATAGTTATATAAAAATAAAATTTAATTTGTTTTAAAATTAATTGTATTTAAAATGTTCACATGTTTGGTGCAAATATTGTAAAATTCAGCCTTTAATATTCTGCAGGTATATGTATATTAAAAAAAAATGATATTTCTGTAGAAAAACCCCATATATTTAGTAAATACCCCAAATTGAAAGTTCGGAAAATCCTTCTGGATCTGCTTTAATCTCAAACTCACGTACCATTATGAATATTTTGGGTTTGATTGTTGCAGAAATTTTGTCAGAGGCTTTATATTTAAAGTGAAAAAAAATCTAGTAAATATTTTAACACATTCACACGTTGAATGTAAATATTATAAAATTTAAATCTTAAGATAATGCTGACATTTACATTAATATTAAATTTATATTTCATGACAAAAAAAACCCATAAATTTAGTTATGAACGTGGTCAAATTTACACAACATTTAAAAAATTGCAAAGTAAAATTTAAACAAAAACATCCATATTATATATATATAACAAGGTTTATTTAATTTAAAATCCTCTTTTAAATTAATCTATGGATTTATTTCACTGCACAAAATAAAAATTTTGATAAATATGTAAAAAAACTTGTTAATTTTACTTGCGAGTGGACTTTGAGATTTGCATTAGTGATTCATGCATTTAAAAAAAATTTACAGTCGTAGGAATTTTTTAGCGTTAGGAAAGTTTCATTAAATATATTAGACTTACTGACGTTTTTGACAGAAACAGTAAGTTTCAATATTACAATATTTTATCAGTAGTTCAAAAATTTGATAGTAAATTTTTATGACTTTATGACAGAAAATATTCAATTTTTTAGAGCACAAAAAAGGTATCTTTGCACTGTCCAATAAATAAATATATTTACAGCTAAATTACGTTAGTTAAAAGTAATTTATTCTTTTGTAAATTATTCCAATAATTTGTCAACAAATTTTAAATTATTCTGTTTTGATATATTTTGAGATGCATGACAGAAAGAAATTTAAGTATCTTGTTATACATTTTGAGACAAATAATTGTTATAAATATTTGTCTCAAAATAAAGTGACTAGAATATGAAATTACTGTAGATGAGAACAAACATATTAAGAATTCATATTATAAATATTATGAATTCATTACCCATTTCCAATGTTTCGTTGTTGAAATTAAGTTGTGTTTTATGCTCGATTTCTTTAACAGCATGGTTCGTAAAATAATTTAGTTAAACTGAAATAAGTGAAAATTTATTTTTTTAAATTCATTATTTTTTTCAAAAATATTACCTTTTATTGTTCTTGAGAAATCCTTCTGAAGGAGTGACTGGATAAACAATATATTTTAGATTTTGAATAGCTTACTCATATGTATAAATTGTTTAAAACATTATTAATCCATTATCTCACAATGAAAAACTTTCTTGTGTGTCAAAGCTCTGATGTAACAGAAATTCAAGTTCAAAGGAAGGATCATTTGCAAATAAAGTTGAAAGCAGTGCTATCCATAAACAAATGCAATTCATTGACGTTTATTCGCTTCAATTACATTTCCAGACTAAAACTCAAGACTTTAATTTATTTCATCAACATTATATTTTATTCTAACAGAAATTTGTGAATCATAGCGACAGATGTTTCATTCAATAAGGATATTTGAACATTCTGCAGATAAATAAGATGGTCAACGAAAAAAAAACCATTTAAATATTACTAGGATTTAACCTGTCATTTTTTGAAAGAATTTTTGATTAAAAAAATACTTGATTAATCAGAAAGTAATAATTTCATTTGCAAATTATATCTGATTCTTAAATGCTGTGAGTGGAAATTACTTATTTCTTTAAGAACTATCACTCGTTCATAATAATCATCCAAAGACCTAGAGAATTGTTCTTTATACAAAGAAGTATGAAAAACATTTACAAGGAAAGAAAAAAATTATGTTAACAGGGAGATAGTTTCGAATATGGCAAAGTTATTCTGCCATTTATCACTGATGACGAAGTTTTACTATAAATCACAAGTGGCGGCATTTTCTATTTGAAATTACTGGTGCCGACTTCTTTCCATTAATCTCTGGATGACTTTTAACTATCAATCACTGGGGATGACTTCTTACTACTAATCATAGGTGACGACTTTATACAATTCAATCATCACTGGTGGCGACTTTATATTACTAATTACTGGAGACAAACTATATCTAATATGATGGAATGAAGATTATTATTATTCAAGATGGAGAATTTAACAATCATTAAAGGTGACGAGATGATAACTTCTCATCATGGGTGACAAATATCTGAAATATTTGTTCTGGATAACTGACTAATATCATCAAGTAGTTATCTCGTAACAATTAATATACATATACCTGCCAAAGGATGCTAAAATATATGAATATAACCATGGATTCAATTGTGAGAAAGAACAAATAACTAACTGTGACACTGAGAATCGACAATCGGGTGTCGATATTTCCAATCTTCTTTAATTAATCTCGTGCAAATTACATTGGATAATATTTAAGAATATTGAAAAAGCAGAGAACCAAATTATGTTCACTTAAAATGGAACAAGTTAAAATATTTCATCAGTCTGTAAAATTAAAGTTTTATTATAATCTAAGAAAATCATCACTTTATCATATTTTCCAGTTTTATATAATTTTTTAAATTATTCTTAGAGCCAGATTTTCTGATATGCTTATATGATTCGGGAAAATGTTTAGAACTCAGTATAAGTTTCAATAATATATTTAATTAGTTTTGATTCAGAGGAAGGAAAATTTATTTGTTGAATGTAAGCTCGAATTTGTTAGAAATTTATTACACTAACCGCAAACTTTAAATTTTTTTATTTTCTTTTTTCAAATTATTAGTTTATTGAATATATTTAAAACTACCTGGGTCTGTTTTTCACTTTTATTCTTTATGTGTTTCAAAATGGAATCTCACACATGCAAATCCTGGTCGGAAATAAAACACAATGAATGAAATTTATTTCTTGATGGTTCCCGCATATTAATGATATTCTGTAAAGCCGCTTTGCATTCTACATAAGATTTTTAAATGACGAAGAAATTCAAGTGTGAGTTTTCCATTGGAATTATTTCTGATATCTATTTTTAAAATATAAACATAGTCATGTAGCTTAACTTAATTAAGATCAAACAAAATTGTGGAATTTATTCCTCAAAGCAAAAACAGTTAGATAAAAAGTTTCTATTTAAAAGTATTTCAGAATTAAATTTGAAGGAAATAAAGCAGCGAAAATAATAAACAATTAAAATTATTTTTAATAACATCTACTTAAAAATAAATGAATAATTTCAAAATTAATAAAGGAACATTTTTATATATTTAATAAAATTTTGTTTTTAAAAAATTTTGTTTTTAATTAGCACATAAAAATACAAAATTTGAAGTTTCGTTTAACATTCTTTTACAATACGTCGAACATTTACATTAATATTTGGATTTTAATTTAAGCATAGATTATAGTTTATATAAAACTACTGTTTCGAGCAATTCCTCAAATTTAACAGTTTCTGTTATTACTATTAAATTAAGAAAACAAATCTGAAATAATTAGAAAAATAGAATAATTCTATAGTTTCGATTATTATTCAAAATTCAGGTACTCAAAATACAAATTTTAGGAAATGTATGCCTGCATAAAGAATAATTAGAATGAAATTTTTACCTTTATTCTTCCTTTGTATCACCACAATTGGACAAAAATAGATAACGGACCACATAAAATCTTTAAAAATATAAGCGGGCGCGGAAAGCTTTTTTCACCATATATACTCAGTGATCCTCTACCTGCCTGCTTCATATTATTCATTTACACGCAAGATATTCATGTGAAATTTTAAGAACAACAACAAGACTAAAATAAAAAATAATGATACAAATTTACTCGCAAGTATTCCTTTACACGCATAATAAAGTAATAATCATTTACCCGCAAGATATTCATGTGAGCTCAAATTTTGAGAAAAACACGCAACTTCGCGATTAAAAATAAAAAATAACACACATTTGTAGGTAAACCAAAGAGTTGAAGCGGGGTAATTTTAAATTATTTTTTAAAATATTTAAATAAAGAGCCTGGTTCATTATGCCTTCAATAAATACAAAATTACCATAGGTGGGGAACCTACGGCCTCCGCGAGGTTCTTGTGCGGCCCTTTGCCATTTAGTACAAAATGGTAGAGTTCGTTTCAAACAACTATTGTACATCAACTCCATGAAAGTTGAGCAAAAAATCCCACCAAATACAATCATATTGTAACATAACGTCAGAATACTAGTCTGAAACGATTTAAATTAGCGCTAGCAGCGGCAACTACCTTGTCTAAGAAGTAAACAAAACTCGGTTTCAGACCTCCAATTTGAGTGTCACACCTTGCTTTGGCTTCTGTTACTCGCATCTCTCAACGCTTCCCTGCTGCGATCTTTAGCAAACTGTAGTTAACAGTGCGTGCTTATAACAGTTACACGGTTTTATTGTATTTCTAGAAAGTATACACTTTGTTAAAGATATTATTTGATATTCTTTTTTTATCCATCATGTCAAATAGTAAGAGAAGAAAATTAGGTGATGAAAACAAAACATTTAATGTAGAATGGGAGTTAGATTTTTTCTTTACTGCTGAGAAAGATAAAATGATGTGTTTGTTGTGGAATACAGTTTTAAATTCTTTAAAAAAACTGAATGCAAATAAACTCTATTTGACTCATAAAGAACATAAATATTTCTCTATAGAAGGTGAATCACGAAAAGCTGCACTTCAAAAGTTGAAAAATGAGAAGCATCATCAGTAGGCATCTATTAGTGTCTTTGTAAATCAAAATTCCGCTGCAGTTACTGTTACGCTATAAAATAGCACAAATACTTGGAAAAAGGGGCAAACCATTTAGTGACATTGAAATAATTAAAGAATGTATTGTTGAAGCAGTGAGTATGTTAGATCCAAGAAATGTCGACAAATACAAACAATTACCTCTTTCAAGGAGAACTGTAACAGATCGACAGCACGAATTAGCGCAAAATGTAACAGAGCAACTTCATACAATTATACAAAATGAAGATGTTTATTTTTCAATTGCTTTAGATGAAAGCACTGATAAAACAGATTCGGCACAAGTTTTATTTTTTATTCGTGCTATAACTTAAGATTTTCAATGTTACGAAAAACTACTTGCGTTGGGTACACTAACTGAAAGAACTCGCGGAGCCGATATTTTCGAAAACTTCAAAGAAGTATGTAATAAATTACAATTGAATGTCAGTAATTTAGACCGATGGCGCACCTTCCAAGAGAGGCAAAAAAAGAAGGATTCGTTACTTTGTTAAAAAAGGAAAACTTAAACTTGAAAAAATTGATATCATTTCACTGCATTTTGCATCAGCAAAATCTACCATTTTGCAAGACACTCTGGATAGAACCATTGCCATTGTAAACTATATTCGAGTAAATGGAATGCGTCATCGTAAATTTTGGCAGATGCTGTCTTTTGATGAGGAAACGTATAGTGTTGACCTACCATACTACTGAAAGGTTCGCTGGCTATCAACAGGTCAGGTTTTGATAAAAGTTTTGTCTTTACGACGACAAATTTTAAACTTTTATCAAGAAGAAGGAAAACAATGTGATCTATCAGATGAAGTATTTCTCAGAAACCTTGCATTTTTGTCTGACATTATGACAAAACAATTTAAATATTTGCCTGCAAGGTGAAACGAGGTATATTTATGAAATGTGGCAAAAGATCCAAGCGTTTAGAAAAAAATTATCATTTTTCAAAACATTGCTTTACCGATCGGAAATATGTGCACAACACTTCCCGGAGCTAGCTAAAATTTTAAATGTGCAGAACTGTGAAAATAAAATATTCGATGAATATGTAGGTGTCTTAGATTATTTAATAGAAGAGTATACTAATAGATTTTCTGATTTTGACGAGCACACTCCTGCTATGAAACTGGCATTTGAACCACATTTAATAGATATATTCGAGGCTCCTGCAGAACTATAAATGGAGTTAATTGATTTAGGTGAAAATAGTATCATCAAATCCCTTTTTAACGCTGAAAAGGATTTCATAGAAATCTGGAAAAATGCTGTTGAATATCCATGCCTTCGAGAACAAGCTCGCAGTTTACTTTCCTTCTTCGGAAGTACTTACTGTTGCGAGACAACATTTTCTCTCATGTCAAAAATAAAAACAAATTTAAGAACGCAAATTAAAGATGCACATTTAGGGGATCAATTAAAGCTGTGTGTTACGAAGCTTGATCCAAATATACAATGACTGTCAAACAAAAAACAAAGCCAAATAAGTCACTAACTTAGTGAACAAAAAAACATTTTTTTATTGTATTTTTTTATAATATTTTTATATTATTTTATATGCATAGTATATTTAAAATTTTGTAGTATTATATTTTATGTTTTCTATATAATTCAAAAAATTGTTAAATCTATAGAAAAACTATAATAATTTCACAAAAGTCACTCTCTTAGGTCTATCAGCTTATGCGGCCTCTCTTATTGCTTCCTAATTTAAATGTGGCTTCTAATGGTAAAAAGGTTCCCCACCTCTGACATACATCCTCTCACAAGGTCCATGCTTCAGTCCATGCTCACCATGCTTCAGTTATCCAACCAAGGTCTTGAGATTAAGTTCTTCATTTTTCTTTCTCCATACAATTATACGTCCATCGAAATCAAAAATGCTTAATTTGTTTTTACCTACGAATAAGACATAATTATAATACGCTCCGGGTTTATTTATCATTGATTTTGCAAAAAAAAAACCCTAAACCTTTTTTTCTTTTCTTTTTTTTTTTCTTTCTTTCTTTCTTTTCTTTTTTCTTTTCTTTTTTTTTTTTTTCCTTTACACTAGCAAAATAAAAATTTCTTTGACCAGAGCGCCGAACTAATCAACCTGATCTAAGTACTCATCGAACAGTTTCAAGGGAATTAGAAGTAAAAATTTTTTCAATAAATTCTCTGTAGAACTCTTTACAACACTCAAAAGTAGATTTTTCACCAATTTTTTAACTATAAATCTCTGATCACGTTGAGTTAACTTTGCCGGGCGACCACTTCTCCCCTTATCTTCGATCCAATTTTTTTCCTTAAAGCATTTTATCCCATACTGCACCATTAGAATGCGGTAAATTTACTTATTTAGCTATATACTGGATGGTTTTTCCACTTTTATAATGAAAAATTATCAATTTTCCAATGCTGTTCGATGCAACTACGAGTAATTTTTAAATATTATATAAAATGTAACACAGAACCTAAAAAAATAAAATCAAACAGTTTTTTAAACAACACTAAAATGATAAAATAAAAAAATAGTTCCAGACGTTAATTTTATTCAAATGAAATTTTACGAAAATGTTTCGTTGTACGTAAAATCTTTGCTGTCTTTTATCTATGATTCCTTGCATTTTCAATTTTAGAAAAAAGAAAATAAGTCCTTATTAAAAACACAAAGTTTTCTTTTATTCAGAATAGTATAGAAAAAAATATGGTAAAAATATTGGCTTTATCTGAATTCAATTCCGGAATACAGTCATTTTTATACAAGATTTTAAAGGGACGTATTAAAATTTTGTTTCTGATTATATACTACAGATTTTGTAAAAAACAGAACTGCAGCCAAACGATAGCATTGTACACTTTCGAACAAAGAAAAATAAACCTAATTAAAGTATTTTTTCCAAGCCTTTTCAAAGAAACTAACTGTATGGAAATCTTGAAACCATTATGTTATTAAGTATTTCTCCAAATTCCTGACAAACTGATAGCATATTAACAGCAAGATTTTAACATATTTACCGATGTTAGCAACTTCAGAAACTAGCTTTAATAATACAATTTAATTATCATGCATTCAAAATATGATGTTTTAACTTATGACCCTGGTTTTTCGAGGAGAATGAGACAATGATTATTGCCGATTGAATATTGTGCTGCAGAACTTGGAAAGTAATACTCCAGAAAGCAATATTATTTAAAAGTATCGAACAGCATTGTTTCCACATTTAAAAATATCATGCAACATGCTTAAACTCCCACTTACAAACAAAAGGGAAACAAATGTATTTACTATGCTCATGACTATATGAGCAGAGGGAACAACCATCATTGCTCATCAGCATAAAACGTTTCAGAATGATCCACGCAAATAACGACTAAATATTATTAACATTCGTCATAAAAAACATCTATTTGAATGACGATTAATCAGAAACTTCAGAAAGACGTGTATAAGCTTTTCTTGAGAACGAGTATTTCATCGGCACTGTACTGAGTACTGTTTAGAATTGCTGTTTCCACTTGGATTTTAATTACATCTATTGCCGTTAAATAAAACAAAAACAATTTTGGTGTTTAAAAGTGGACTTAGAGCTTTTTGGCGAAACTATTATATATATATATATATATATATATATATATTTAAAAACGCATCTGGATTCCTACCCCTTGGGTGATGTGGAAAAAGAATCACTTTCCTTAGATTGTTTTACTACAACTTAAATATAAATTTATGTTCGTAAGTTAACTCATAAATATAATATCATAATGAAATATTCAATAGATTTACTGTTCTTACCGCTTTAAAAATTTGAATATTGTGGAGCACTTAAATTTTTAGATTAGCTTAATACATTGAAGATCCTAAATTCATTTTGTTTGACTAATTATTTGAGAGATACTCATTTGTATGATTAAGCATACCATTAGAAATAAATACAAGCACATTAGAATAATTAAGTGAAATTAATTAACTTGTGATACATTAAAACATTATTAAATTGGCATCATGATAAAAAATGTACATTTTACTATGAATTATGAACACAAAAAAAAATAATGTTTATTATAAATCTTACTAAAAATTGTAACAAATTTAATTTAATAATCATTAAATTAAAAAATAAAATTTCTTTTTTCCTTAATTTAACCTCTATGAAAATAATTAAGTTAAATTTATTAAATTATGACATCTTATATTAACACTTTTAATATTTAGCTCTTTATTTTCAGAGTTTTTTATACTCTTTTGAAAAAAGAAATAAATTCCTATAATCTAAGAAAATAAGTCAATGGATTTAATAAATAATTAAATTTCATATTCGTATTTATATCAAAAAGTATAAAAATTAGGTATTTTCATGAATATAAAATATTTTAATCGACAAATTTACCCTTTTTGATATGTTGTAAACATAAATCCCTTATTTGAAGTACGCTGTTGAAATATTCCAACACTACATAATATTGAAATTTATATCATTATACTTTTTTAATAAAAGTAGTTACAATATTATATCAAATCACTGTAATACTTCCAACTATACCAAATGTCTCAAAATGTTGCCAATAGATGTCGCTACTAAATCTTCATTAAAAAGTAAAATTCCCTATTGGAAATATATTTTGTTCGTGAGAAATTTGTGTCTCTGTTATTAACTTAAAAGCACTGAATTTGATCTTTTATATTCTGTTACTGTTTACTAATAAATGATAACTGAGATTTTAAAAAGACTTCTGTTTAAATAACCGATCAAATAGTTTAAAATGGTAGAAAAACGTTTCTTAGAAGTAAGAAAATGAGCCTTGAGACATGTCAGTATGGGCATCATCTATGAAAATTGATCCCACTTTCACGTACTAGGTATTTTTCCCAAAATTCAATGAGTTAAATATTCATTTAGTATTGAAAACTGCTATTTTCGCTTAGGCTTTAAAATATTTTAAAGAATAATATAATTGTCACAATAACGAAGGAAAATAAGATAAAAAATTGTTTTTATAATAGACACTGACAAAAAATTTACTATAACTGATTCATAAGAACTGGAAAAGAAACAACTAATAAACTTAAGCAGAGACATGATACAATGACATAACTCTGAGTCCACGCTAATCTGGCGTTCGAAATGTAGCTAGTTCAATACTTAATTCAATCTTGGGTAAGGAATTTTGATGCTAGGACAAGAAATGAAATAAGAGATAACTACGCTTTTACTTTCTGCATGCACATACACCAGATGTGTGCTTGAAAATTTACTCTCCTTTGACACGTTACTAAGACACAATAAAAAAGTAAATATGTATTAGGAAAACCTTCATGAAAGATGGCCTCTAAATATTGAATAAGCGGAAATATTTAATGTTGTGTCTATCTAGTACATGTGTTTTATTTTGAATATAACTTTCTTTCTCAAATAAAATTTTGATTTCGAAAGAAATTCATGAAATCCAGCGACGCTCTCTTAGAAGAATGAGGGTTAGTTAAATCTTCAATAGATTTTGGGAGTTCTTTTCCGCTATATGTTACAAATGTAGAGGGAAATGTTAAAGCACTATGTTGACCTACGCTTTCCTGATTTGTAAATATTTTAATTAAGTTTTAATGTTCATAAAAGTTTAAAACAAAGTTTTTAATTATCTTCTAGATGATTTGTACCCTTAATAGAAAAATGTTTTAAATCTAGGATTATGAAAAATATCAGCTTTCCCAACAGTTCAGAATAAATTTATCTTTTATGATATTGTCATAAATCTGGTATGGTGAAAGGATGTTTCCTGGTTAGAAACTGACCCCTATTAAATAGCAGGAAACTGACTATTCATTTCAATATGAATTATATGATAATTCATATTTTTCATATTATATGATAATTCATATTT
>JAPDSC010077087.1:0-18188 GCA_026290005.1 Latrodectus geometricus | reverse complement strand
ATCATTGATTCAACTTTCTAGCTTTTACTTTTTTAAAGGCTAATTAAACTAAGAATAATTTTAGAATATAACGTTCCCAAATCATTGAAACAATTTGATGTAAGTACACTAAAAATGATTTATACAATTTTAAAAATGATTTTTTTTATGATTAATATTTGATTTATATTTAATGGTTACTTATATGAATGAATTAATTTCAGTTTCAGAATTGTGTTATGTAATATATTTTTATAAACAACTGTTTTTGAAAAATATAATCCAAGATCTCCAAAATTTAATTGCTTAAATATAAATCTACTAAAATTATGTATATAATTTATTTTTTATTCTGAAATTATCGGTTTTTTGAGAAATTACTTTTTGCATACTACAGTGATAATTCTATCTTCTTTAAGATTTCTGAAGTGTGATTAATATAGAAATACCTGGAACTGACATTTATAACATTTTTAATTGACATAATCAAATTTTTGATCTTATTTTTTAAATTTTTAAAGCTTAATTTGTTATAAAAAACTAAATTAATTTAATATATTTTTAAAATTCTAAAATAATAAAGTGTAATGTACTATCTTATTCCTAAAATTGAAATAAAAGTATTAGTATGAAACATGTCTAAATTTTGAAATAAAATATAATTATCAGATAAAGGAGGAAAAACATACAATTGTTGAAGTGCTTAGAAATCCAACAATATCTAGAATAAAATTAATGTACATAGAGTTTACAAAAAATTTCCAACTTATACTGTAAATAAACAAGTATAATCTAAAATTATTCTTGAGTTTTTTGTTATTTTCATTAAATATAATTTTTATATAAAATATATTACATTTATATAAAAGTTAACATAAATTATTATTTAATGCTTAAATTTTATACATGCATAAATTTTATCAATAAGTCTATAGGTAAAAATGAATACCACATAAAATAGCATGTGCAGATATTTTTATATCAACGTTTTTCAAATATTGTCATATATGGGATAACTTTATAGTACAATATTCACTTAGACTCTATTTAATTAATTCATATTCAATAGCATTTTGTTTTGGCAGCAAATTCCAACATTTAAAAAATATCTTAAAATATGTATCTTGTACAGTTTACTGTACTTCGTATAAATAGTTGTGATGGTAGTTATATTTTCATAAGCAATAGTCATAATAATGATAAGTAAAGATGAGTTATTAAGCATGTACTAAAAGTATAAATGTATTTTGCCTAAATTGATATGAAAAAATGAATTACAAGAAACATAAAAAACACTATCCCATTTTTTTCAAATAAAATATGCTTATACTAATTTCTCAGAATTATTAGATCTCTCAATACACTTCAATTACTAAATAAAAAAAAGATTCTAGATAGCCAGAAATATTTCTCTGTTTCCGTTTTCTTTCTCTTTTATTTACACAGGCAGGACATATACTCTAAATGTTAAAATATTATAGGACAGGTTCTTGAGTTTTTATTGTTTTTTTGATAGGAGGAACTTAGAAAATCATTGTCTCCATTTCTATGTTACAATGTATTTATAACACGTAATAAAATATATTATATTAAGCTTAATTTTAGAAAAAACTATATATAACTGATTTGCTTTGATTTTTTTTTATTTTGCACTCGTAATAAATCAATTTTGTGTGTAAGACCTTTGAATACGATTATAAATTCTGAAGATATTTATATTTTATATCTATCCATATTTTAATAAATAGTGAACTGAATTTTAGTATAAAAGTTATATTATACTAAATAAAACCACTTAAGAAATAAATATTAACAAATTAATTGAATTAACTTTATTGATATAAATTTTTATAAAAAAAACAGATTATCAAAATTTTTTTTTAATTTCTGATAAAAATATATCAACAATTTATTGAATCTTCTAAACAATGGATGATGTAACTTACACTAAATTATTTCATAATTATCATTTAAAAATATAATTATATTTTTCCAAGTGCAAAAAAATTCAGATACATAAATCTATTTTTTCTAGAATGTATTTTTGGCAAAAATACGCAAAATTTGAAGATAAAATTGTTACTATTACAAAAACTTTACTTGGACATTTGATGGTACACATATTTTATTCACTTTATATTTAGATATTTCTCATATATATTAAGCAAATTGAATAAGACGCAACAGAGTAATGTTAATAAAATCAGATTGCTGTGTTTATACAGTGCTTTTTTTATTTTGATACAGTACAGTACAAAATTTACTCTCATAATATTTAAATGATTGTCTTCTATGAGAAGCAACCCCTGTAAAATTTCATGGTTTAAGAAAAGATATGGACGTTAATAAAGAGTCTGTTTTCAGTCAAAGATTTCGCTTAATAAATAAAAATGAGTTTATATTTGTTTCATTAATAAAAAACAAAATAAATACAAATTCATTTTTATTTAAATATATATACATGCATAACAAAAAGTTTTCTATACTCCAGGTACTATATGTTTTGTATTTCATGATCATAAGTTAATTATACCAGTGGTAAAAAATTTTAAATGGTGAATTAAATTATTTTGAACAAATCGGAGATAAGAACTGTGTTACGATTTTCTTCATTGCAATAAGGATGATATTATCTACAAATAACGATTATTTTTTTTCAACGAACACATTCAAAATGTTTTCTGTTCTAGTTCTTGAAGCTTTTGAATAATCCTTAATAATATACAGTAGCCATAATATCATGCAGAATTAAAACAGAAATACAGCATTTTTCGCAACTGGTGAGTCATGCGTTTTACTATAGGAATATTTTGGAAACCGCATGGTAAGTTGTTTTCCACTGGTCTAACTGACTCAAAAATTCAATAGTTTTAACGTATGTTTTGTCGTCAACTATACTATCAACTAACACCAAACTATTTCAGACTTCAATAACTTATTTTTCAGCCATGAAAACTGCTTTTTTTACGGAATAAATGTTATTTGGAGATTAACTTCACAAATTAAATGATAATAACACAATAAAACTAATAATTAAACAGAAGAAAATCATAGAAATATTTACGCTATTTACATTTTCGTAACAATGTTATTTATTTCTATGTTCGATTGAAATAATCAATTTTGTTATGTCCTCAACCATGCAAGTATTTATTTTAGAATTATTTCCTTAAAAAACTATTCTAAAAATTTTGCATCATGACTAATTAACTTTTTAAATACTTTTTACTTTAATATTATTGTAACATTTTAAAAATGCTACTTTGTAACATTTTAAATATTATTGTAAACATATTTAATATTATTGTAACATTTTAAATATTGTTTTGTAAAATTTCGTAATGTTAATGATAATAATAATTCAAATTGTTATTTAAAGCAATAATAGGACCCAACTTTATATAATTGTCACTCTAGATATATTAGTTCTGTATATTTCAGATTTTATTGTGATAGTCCGAATATATGCAACATGTATACTTTAATTTTAGCTTATTTGGATTATTTTTAACTTCAGTAATCACGAATTTATTTTTCTACTGATATCACAAAATTTTAAAGTTGTTTGCAGTGAGAAAAAAAATGTGTGCCAAAATGTATATACTTTATTTATGATGTTTTCAAACAATAACGACAATTTAATTTTTTTCTAGTGTAGGAAAAATACACCATTTTGCTTTATAATATTAGATTATATTGTTTGCTTGTATGTATGGATGTATTCATATTATATTACAAAAATGTAATATTTATTAACTTAAATTAGATTAAAATAACGCATATCTTTTCATATCATGGTTTAATAAAAAATGTGTATCAATATCCTTCTTTATCCTGAAAAAAATTAATATTTTACTTCATTTTCCCTGAAATGAGTTATTCAATGCTAACTATATAAGATATTTTATTTAAAATCTACTAAAACATTCAGACTTAAGTTCATTAAAGATTTTCCATTTTATAATATAATTTTATTAATTAAGTATTAAGGAAAATTAATTACTTCAGTTATTAAAATTTAATTATTTAAATATCATATATTTATTTTTAAAAATAAAATTTTTTTCATTTTTATATTGCCATTTCTTTTTATCTGAATTAAATTTTTCCATTGTCTAATTAAGAATTTAAAACAGGAACTAGAAATTTAATAAAGAACTTAGTGAATGTTGTAAGCTTATACAATCATGTATGTATCAGTAATCTTTAATCTATTTTAGAGTTTCTTTCAAGCAATTTGTTTTCCAAATAAACTTTTTTAGGCAGTTTCGTATAGAAATTTATATATATCGTATTATAATAAATTTATATCGTATTATAATTTATATAGTGAAATATTTTGTTTAAGACAAATATTATAAAATGAATTTTTTCAAAACAAAATATTAAAAATCATTATGGTTTGGGACTATCTTTACAATGAAAATTTGTAATATATTTTGTATTCATTCAAGTTTTCGTGAATACTTATAATATTTAAATGCAAATGTATAATGCTTATAAAAATAATGAAATACTAAGGATATCGCAGTGTTTTAACTTTCATAAAAATAAGTGATTTAAATTTTCAGAATAGGAGAAATATTTTTCAGAAAATAATAACGTATATCAAACGAAAACTTCAGAATTGTAATTTGCTATACTTATACAATTACAGATAATACAGTGTATGATAGGTTAACAAACGAAATCTATTAAAACCGTATAAATTTTAATTGTAAATGGTCTCAATGTTGGCTTTTTTTAATCATCACATGTGATTCAAATTCTTTTATCAAAGTTGCTCGTAAATATTGCATAAATCTTTGATTTAAGAACTCATTTTGTAAAAATTAATCCAAAAAACACAGTATAGTAAATAACTAACTTTTTACTTGTATGGTTTTTCTAAAACATTCTGATGAAAAAAAGTCAATCCATATCTAAATTTTACTTAAATTCTTCCTTAGTGTATCAAAATTTATAAAATTTGAGTGCAAATTAAATAATATAGCAAGACAAGGTACACTTCGCATCATATGAAACAAATTTAGTTTACTGAAATTTATCAGTTAACATTTATTTACACACGCTCTCGTCAGCAAATATTATATTTTTAACATATTTTGTTTTATATAGTGTATTATTTTTTAATATTTAAAAATAACACAAAATTATACTTAAAAGAATGTGGAAACAAGTTTTTGTGATTTAAGAGGATTTTATTCCTAAAAAAAAAATCAAAAACATATAATTGAATACATAAAAATAATTTTTTAAGGTAGTTTATATTTTATACTTATTTAGTTGACGAGAATTTTTTTTATAGTTTGTCATGTATTATATTATATACATATGTACTTATTAGATTTAAAAAAAGAAATCCGTTATAGGTTTAATAGGTAACTATAGCGATCGATATCTCTTAGAGATTCGATCAAACAATTTTAGGTATATGTTGGTTGGATAGGTGACATTTCACTATAAAAATATTTTTTTATTATTTTCTGCTTGGTATATTCAGTTGTGAGAAAAAGGATATTAAAAATGGAAATCAATAAATATAAAGTTTGGCTTATAATATTTCTTTGATAAAGGCGAAAATACAAGCCAGGTGCAGAAATTTTGAATGGTGTTTATGGAACCAATATTGAAACATAGCGCACCAGTTATGTAACCGGTTACATACAGTTTTAGTTTCGTCACATGCGTTCAAGTATGTGTGGTGTTAAAGATGCATGTCCGACCTATGCAACATCATGAAATATGCAGATAAATTCATAGAACTATTCAAATTTGACCTGCATGTTAGCAGCTGTATTATTACCAGCAGTTAAAGATTGATTCACAAGCAGTTTTAAACATTCTACACAAAACGAAACTAAAACATTTTGAGTAGTTTTAAAAGATAATCACAATATATGTATGTTTATTAGTTTCAAAAATTATTTTCTAATTATTTTTATCATCATACATAGGCATATTACTCTAAATAATTATACACTTTTGTATTAATGTTTAAATGCTTACATTAATAATACTATTTATTTAACTCAGATTTAAGGAAATCATTATTTGAAAAATGTGAAGTATTTGAATATATAGTTCAGTTAAAATCTACATGTATTCAAAACAGTCACTGGAATTATGAAATTAAAATATTGTGCCTCTTGATACTTGCATCATTTAAAATTTTTTGACAAAAATATAATCTGTTTCAGATTTCAATTATACAAATGCATAACTTTTCCGATAGATATTAATGATTCAAATACAAAATAAACTAATAGAAAAAACGTATTACATCTATTTAAAAATGTATTTTCTCTTATTTTCTATTTTATTTTATTAAATTCAAACATATGCAAATGAGGGAATTTATTTATTTGACTAACCTATTGTTTTCAGCTAATTTATTCCACAAATAATGATTTTCATTGTTGTTTCTAATCCAGAATTGATGTAATAGGAATTCTATTAAATACATTTTTTTACTCAATTCTTCTTTTTTCAGTTCGCAATTATGTATCACCATTCTTATTAAATAAGTATATATAAATTGTTTAAAATAAGTCTTTTGAATACTATATCAAAAATTAAATTTAATAAAAATGTCTTGATGCTCTTTAAATTGTTATCCACTTAACTCGAATTACTGTAAAAATATCCAAATTTTAATATAAATATAATAATTAAAAATATAAAATATTAAAATTTTACTTAAAGTCACACAAATGTATAATAAATACATTTTTGTACCCATCTGTTTTTCGTATCATAGAAATAGAAGCTTACTTTTGAGAAAGATTAACAAACTCTGTATATTATAAAAAATGTTACTTTGAAAACGTAAACAGATAAAGGATGATGAAGTGAAACTATGAAACTAAAACGTAGTCAACTTATAAATCATTTTCGTGAAAAAGAAGGCTAATATATCAACAGCTTGGAGCAAAAATAATATATTTTCAAAGTTAGAGCTTTAATTCAAAGAAAAAATAAAAATACGAAGTTAATAAATGAGACTGCTTACTGAGAAACTTATTTAATTTTTCTCTATTTTGTCAGTTTCCCTTACACAAAAGCTGGGCAAAATAATGATAGGAAATGAAGAAAAGTAACTTTCTTCACTTTATCACCCTAAAATAGTTTCATTAGAAAGTCAGAACACACAAATAATTCTGGCATATCTATAAATATAAATGTATACAGAAGAAACAATTTTTAACATTACTCAATGAGCATTTTTATTTTCTCAAATTTTGATGATTATGAAATTTGTAATATATGAAATGTATCCACGCACTTTTTGGATAAAATTTATATTTCGGGATTGGAAAGATTTTTGAAAGTGTTTAGTGTTTTGAGCTCTAACTTATTTTGGCATAACATCTTGTTTTATAATTGCTAAATTATTATTAAAACATTATCTTCTTTAAATTGCACAAATGCATTATATATTGGATGAGTTTGTTATAACCTAGCAAAAGACATTAGATAGAACAATTCATATGATGCACAAAGAAACTAAATGAACCTTGCTTTTTATAAACTACAAATTTGGTAATTCAGAACAAAATTAATCTTTAAAAAGATCTAGGTGAAAAATTAGAAGATATTTATATAAATCTGTGACAAACTTTAATATGAAACACTTTAAATCACAAACGAAATACAGATTCTCAAATATTGGTGAAAGACAAAAGTAAAATAGTAAAGTAAAAATCATTTAAATTTCAAAAGTTTAATTAAATCAAAAGTAAAAATCATTTAAATTTTTTTGATGATTTATTAAAGATCTCTCTACTTACAAGTTCTCAAATTTACCAAAATTATATCCAATTTAAAATATTTCTAATTGCTCTAAAATAAACAATATTAGTTGCTTAGTTCATTGCATGTAGAAAGTTTTATCAACAAGTGACCAATTGGATTACAATTGGCAAATTCAAACAATACCATTTACCAACACTTATTAGTAGATTATGGCAACATATACGTAGAAAAATATTTATTCTTTATTCCGGATACTTATTATAATTAATAATAATCAACTTAAACAAAGGTAGATCTGCTATCACATCCACCATTTCCCAAGAATTTTTCATTTGATTCTTCTTTCTTAAAGATATGAAATAATTTTCTATTAACAAGATTTTTTTAAGTATACATTCTTTAAATGCAGAATGGATCTTTCTAACGCATGATGATTATTGGCTACAGAAAATTAAAAAAACCAAAGGACTTAGAACACCATACCTGATATCAGTGGAGTAACAAACTTGGAATTTCCTGAAACAGATGTATGACACAAGTTGAAGTTTGTTGAACTAAAGAAAATGGTTTCATGAAATAATAGAAAAGTTGAGAGGGAAATTTTTGGAAATACTGTAAATTCATTTCATATGTAAGGGCTTGTACAGTTGCAGGAGGGTCAATTTCAACATCAGCAGTTAGCATGCAAACATTTTAGATATGATTTCAAATTTATTCCCATTTTAATTACTGACATACGAGAAATGTTTTGGTTTCAATTTTATGAAATACATTAGATAATGTAATATTATTGCTCTTAAATTAATTACAAATGATTTAGGGTTTTACAAAATTTTGCACTTTTTTATTTTTAGACAAAGAACATAAAATTTAAGTAATTTTAAAATAAAAAAAAATTATAATCAATCATGACATATTATTTTTTCTTGATTTTAAAAGTAAAATATACACAATGCCAATTTTTTTTCTGAACTAAGAAACTGATATCATTTATTATTATTTCATTTGAAAACATTTTAGTTGAGCTTATTTTCGTGTCTGCAGCTTAAAGAATTTGATGACAGTTTTACTTTGTGTTTTTCTAATGTTGAAGTGTCTGTATTTTGCTGTAAGGTCTAAGATTGTTATAGAAACTAATGTTAATGTTTATTTAATTTTTAAAATATGTATTCAATTTTACATAAATATCATTTCAAAATTTTATCAGATTATTTTTATCAGATTTTTTTTTATTTCGAAATTATTTTCAGATAGGAAAGATTATTTATTTCTTTGTGAATTCTATGATTTATTTTGTCTTTATTTTTTATCAGGCATAGTATGTAAAATTTATTTCGTATACGTCACTATACTATTATAAAACATTAATTTCAATTGTTTATGTGTCAATCGGTAAAATTCTGAAGTTTTTCAGATAGACGTTTTATGAGTAAAAAATTCACTGACAAGGGTATTCCCCACTAAATTAAGAAATGCGATTTTCTGATACAAGATTAGTTTTTAAATTGGAGGAGACAAATTTTTAATTTCTGTAAATTAGTTTACTGATGAGAATATAGCATTATATTTGTGATTAATATAATATAAATTTTAGTAATTGAAATCTTTACAAATATGCAATCAGAAATCTGCCCATATTTATTTTTGTCCATTAAAATATCATTGTAATAAATGTTGTGCAGTAAATATACATAAGCAACTTTTATTCATGAAAGGCACTCATAAACTAAAAAAATATTAAACATTTATGTATTCAAATTTATAAATTTTAAAACATAAAAATGTGAAGATACGTAGCCATTAAGAATCAAAGATGGAGTTTTCATCCACATAAAACACATTTTTCTTTTTACTCCTTCTCATTACTTTCTTTTTACTCCTTCTCCTTCTCATTAACTTTTACCTTATAATCTTTATTTTCATGTTTTTAACAGCATTTTAAGCTTTAAATTGGTATGCAAAAATTATAATTTAACATCTTTTGTCATTTTATTTTTAGTTCAATGTAGTTTTCAGAATACAAAAACAAACTGTGGACTTGCAATTTAGAGCTTTTTTGGTATAAGCCATAATTATAAGGTAATTTCTTAAAACTTGTTTACGGTTTTTTGTTTTGAAAACATTTTTATCTTGGTTAATATTATGTTGGTTGAAAACATTTTTATCTTGGTTAATATATTAATAATTTTTTAATACAACTTTAGAAATTTTAATTACTATTAGCACCGCACTTTTCAGATTTTATCTTAAATTTCTGAAGTAATACGAAATATCGTAAAATATCCTTGTAAATATTATTAAGTTTTCATAGCATGTAATTTTTTAGAGCTATTGATTTATTTATCCTCCTTACAATGGATTTGATATGTCTGATTATTCAATTTAAGACATCTTGCACTTACATTGTAATTCTTATAAAGTTTAATTATTAAAAAATTGACTTTTGTTTTAATTAGATTTTCCATCTTAGAATTCAATTTTTTGGAAACAAATCTCATAGTAAAGGTTATTTTCTTATATCTTAATAAATTATAAGAATTTAAAAAGTATAAAAATTAGTTTACAATCAAAAAACAAGTTTAAAAATTTTGATATTGTGGTCTTTCTTAGAAAAGGAAAATGGTCTTAGAAAAAGTAAAGCCTTTTCATTTCTAAATATAATTGAGAAGATATGATTGTTTTCACTAATTTTTATGTAATTACACAGAAAGATTTAAAAACATAATTGAAAGTTTTGTATCATTTTTTAACTCATTGTAATAACCAACACTGTTATTATTCTGCTAAAATTATAAGCTTAAACTCTTTTTTAACAAGTAAAATAAATTTCAAGCAACATTATCTCTCTGAATAAATTGTCTCAGATCCTAATTCAGGGTATTAAAATCTCTTCTGACTTTATTAATCAATACTGAAGAATTTTAGCTATACATCTAGACAGTAATATATTTTTGTTAATACTGGGTTTTGTAAATAATATATTTTTAGTATCCTTAAATGTGTTTTATTTAGAATTTATTTAAATCTTTTTTCAATAGATTTATGATACTATTAAAAATACTTCAATCAATATTATTGTCATTTATTAAAGATAATGAAAGCTATAATTGTTAAAATTTTATATTGTTATATTTCTCATTTGAATATTACTGTTATAATGCTTAACAATGCAAGAAAAAAAACTTTTTTTTGCTATCATTGCATTTTCTTGCAGACCATTTTTAGTGATATAAATAATTTGACATTTTAACAACCTCGGCAAAGAAAGTTTAATGTTCCTTTAAATGCTTATACATTTCTCTGTTCTTTTCTCATGTGAGTCAAGAACTCATTAAAGTACTTCTTGGAGGTAAATGTGGTTTACTTTCTTAAATGACTCTCATTGCGAATTCTTTAGAATTTCTATTTCTACCAACTAACAAAGGAGTTTTATCTTAGATAAAGTGCTCAAATGTGATAAGAAAAATGAATACTTTTGAATCATGAAGGAATAATGATACGATGCAGTCAATAATCGATTCAAAAATTTAAAAATAATAATGAAACGTAATAAGAAATGAATTCAATGTTAGAGAATATCTTTTAAATATTTTATAAAATTTCCAATTCACAGGCCAAAATCGTAACTAACATACTATATAACTTACTACTCACAAATAAATATTGTAATTTAATGTGCAATTATTAATTTTGTGGTTATATAGTAAAACGTGTAAATAATATATATATGAACAAAAAATATGCATTTAGGTATTTGATAATATATTAACTAAATATATTTATTTGCAAACATGAAATTAAAGAAATAATATAACAAATTAGAGAATGAATAATATATAGAAAATAATACAAAATTATACATAAACTATTGTTTTTACATTTAACTCTAAGCTTTTGTAAAGGAATTAGTAGAATAATAATATTAAACTGAAATGTGTTTACTTGTATGAAAATAACATTTCAAATTTTTATTTATAAACTAACACAAATACAGTAATAGTTTTAGGAGTTGGATATCCTTTACTTAAGTTAGCAAGATCTACCACAGATTACACCGAGTGAATTATTTTTGACATCTTTATTGAAACTTCATAAGATAAGAAACAAAATCATCCTGTCACGTTTCTATCTTGTATTTTGATGCTAAACTAAGTGAAATATTTAAAAAGAAGCACGCAATTTCAAGATATTTGGTAAGTTTGAAGATTTAGATATTAAAGTGGTATAGATTGTTTTATAAATTTTAATACTTCCTTTCTTTATTCATTATCAAAATCTATTTTGATTTCAAGCATTCGATCAATTTTATAATATAAGTATAAGTTTGTATGCTTTACTTTGGAAATTTCTTTATTTATTTCACAATATATATATATATATATATATATATATATATATATATATATATATATGCAGCACTTGTCCTTGACATTTCTTTGCTGATATAACAACAACACTTAGCTTAATATGCATATCTTAGTGTTTAATAATTATTTAGTACTAAGAAAATGATAAATATGTTAAATTTTAGGAAAATTATATACGTTTTCAATTTAATAAATGTTTTATTTACATTCTAAAATATACCAAATGTGGCCTTAGAAATGATTTTTTTTTTGATAAAAGTAATAAACTAAATTAGAAAATCACTTTAAACATAAGTTTTAATTTTAAAAAGATCCAATGATAGCTTTCTTTTGCTGTAAGCACGATTAAGTCCAACTATAATTTTAATTTTGTTCCGTTGTTCTTAAAGTTCAGCTGTATATATATATATATATATATATATATATATTACATGTGATACTTTATTTATTCAATTAAGCATATGTAATTTATTTTATATTTTATTTTAACATTCTATAAATGTTAACTTCTGAATATGTTACAAGGATTTCTTTTTATTTACTTTCTCTCACAGCATATTATTATTTTAAATTTAATTATAGCAAAGTTTTTCATTTATTATATTTTCATTACTAAATATCAAAGTATGTGTAAATTTCAGGCTTATTTAAAATTAAGATAAAAATCATGATTATTGATTTTTGTATTGTCATTGTTTATCTTAATAGGCACAATAAGGTATTCATTGAAAAGAAAACTTATATCTTTGTTCTTTCTATGAATAAGATTTGTCATAATTAGTTATAAATGATAAAAGCTTGTCATATGCTTTCAGATCAAAAGTCAATGCCTTAAGATTGTTTTTCAACTTTCTAAGAATTAGTTCATTATATAATTTCTCTTTAATATTTTAGAAATCACTCACAGTTAATATAGTTCTTCCTCGAAGTTTTGGAAAATTTCCAACATTGTTGATGTGATTCACTATTTGTAAATATTTAATATAACAAATTTAAGAATCACATTCAAGGAAAAAATATTGAAAATTTTTTTTAATAATTCTTAATAAACTTGATATGAAAAATATATATTATTATCAAGCACTGAAAAGTGACACAGTTTTAAAAATATGAGCATTGAAATTAAAAGTTATATATAACTTACAACATAAGATATATTTAAAAAAAAAAAAAAAAAAAACACGGCTACCAATGATGTAAATAATTATAAGAAAATAATATTTGCTTCATTACAAATATAATCTCCAAATGCTTAAAACTATTTTCTAATTCATAGTTTTTTTTTTGTATTTTGAAGAATAAAAAAACGTATAAATAATAAAATTACAACTTTCTAAAAAGTTATTTTAACTTTATTAATTTCCATTATAAAAAATGATATAAAAATCATTTTTTATGCGTAATATATTTTTTGTAAACTGTAAACTTGAAGAATAGTACTTAAATTATTCATAATAAGTGAATTCTTATATTTTTAAACATAGATTTTAAGACGTTGTGAATTTATTATAATGATTTGAATATTTATAATATATGTAATTATATAATTTTAGTTTTTTTTAAATTTTTAGTGATTGTTCTTTTATTACTATTATGAAACTTTATTATAAACATTGGGTATTAGTTAAACATTACGTAGGAATAAAGCCAAGAAATATTAGAATAGAATAATAAATTAAATAGTACTATTTTTCTCTATCTATAGAAATATTTCAAATTTTATGAGCTTCACAAAAGTTAATTTAATTGAACTCGCTTTGTGTATTTAATTATTTAATCCTCAAATACGTGAAAGTTCATATATTTCTGAAACACTAGCTCTTTCATCTCAATTACAGCGCCGATGTTTTTTAACACATATTATCATTAGTTAAATAACTTTCAAGTTAAATTTAATTATTTATCGCATTCTAGACATCTTACTAAAGGTAAATTAAATTAAAACTTTTTTGAATATTTTTTAAAAACATAAGCTTATAAATAAAGAATTATATGTCACCTAATAGTAAACATTTTTTTTTAAATAATTTACTTACAAAAGTAAAAAGAATAAGATTTATGAAATGTATATCAATGGCTCTATGCAATACTACAAAATATTTTAAGAATGAAATTATTTGGCATTTTTGCAAATTTAATGGATTTTAAAATTCAAAAGGAATTTTATTTACCAGATTAAATTTTCATCTCATTGTTTTTTTAAATTTTTAGATACTGACGTATCATCATTTTTTGAGTATATTATTTAACTGAGTACATATGCGATTGTTGTTATAAAATAAACAGTATTTATTTTAGGAAATACTGAAAAATCCTGAATAGCAAAGAATAAAAACAGAGCAAAGGATAAATTGCTTATCTTTTGTCTGCTAAATATTATTATTTCTGTGTATTATTATTCACGCAAAGACACACATTAATGATTCCATCTGTTCATCATTTTGCCCAAGAGAGATAATTAGAGGAAGTTCTATAATTCAATGTGGATTTCAAACCAATACAAACATCCTATCTCAAGGTAGAGATTAAGCCCTCAAATTATTGAACCAAAACCCAGAGTGATAAAATTTCAGTTGTCAGTTAAGAGATTAATGTAGTTCATAAACATGAATAGCTAGTTAGTTATTACGAAGATTTGTTAGGAGAAAATTTCCACATAATGCATTAGTTCTTCAAATATAATAAGAAAGATAAAAATATATATAATATAGATATATATATTCAAAATAACGTATTTATAATTAACTAATACTAATTAAGTTTTATTAAACTAGCGAAAAATTAACGAATGTGTATTATTAAATAACTGCATTTAATCATATCACCAAACTTAATTGATTGCCTTTTATATCTAAATAAAGAAAAACTTTTTTTTTTAACTTTTTGAAGGAAGTTAACAAATAGTTAGTAAAACACAGGATTATTGAATGATACCAACAATAAGCAAAAGTATTTTGGTGTAACAACTATCAGCATTAAAAGTTATTTTCAATTGGAATTTATTCATTTTTTGACATGTTTTAAAGATAGAAAATCGGGATATTTATATGTGAAAAATGATATTAAAATTTCTATATTGAGTTAAATAAGTAATAAAAGTATTGTATTTTTAATCATTTAAAATGTATTAAATTGATAAAAGTATTCATAACACATTAATATATATTATCAAAATATTAAGTACTTTTTTGCATGAAAGGCTGAAATTTTAAAGTACATGTAATTTTGAATTTAAATTTTTTTTTCAAATTAACACAAGAAAAAAATAATTATTCTTTTTTAAATAAATTTAAATAAAACGAGGTGTATCCAAATTTTTTGAGTTTCAAAAAATTTTGTTGACAAATATAAACACATAATGAATTTCAGTTATGATGATTATACATTTCTCAAATATAAAACTTATCATGTCCATTATGCATGAGTTTGGACATTTTATAATAGCCATTTTGGTAAATATTTAAAAAAATATATTGCTTTTTACTTAATATCCTTCTCTTGAACATACTTTTATCGTTCATTGCCTAATATGAATACAATTGTATATGTATACATACATATATATTTATAAGTATACATATATTCAATTATATATATTTATACTTAAGTAAAAGGAACACACGAGGGAATCACCCATGGTTGTATACTCATATGCATACAACCATGGGTGCTCCTTTTTGTCAAATCGTTTTGCAGTCCATTAAATGTTTCTCTTACAAATACAAAAATAATATATTGATATATATATACATAAACAGCAAAACTAGTGAAAATTATTTCTGGCATAATCTGAGCAAATTATAAATTCAATTTCCAAAATTTCCAATATTTCCAATGAATTCTTTTTTGTAACTATTTATTAATTCGCCTCTGTAAAAATGAGTTTTTTATATTATTTCGTTAAATATTGTAGATAAATTTAAAAACACGTTTTTTATTATTATATGAAAGTGACAATATTTTTATTTATATGAATTATTCTAACTAATAAATGACATGCTATATTAGTCCAAGCATTTCTTTAAGGAATCAAAAATTTCCAAAAATACTAATTATGATCTAAAGTATAAAGAACTTCTAATGCATTAAGAAGTTGTAAAATATCTTATATGCTTGCATTTCTTTCAATTTATATTTATTGGTTTATGTATGCTTTATTTATTAGAAATGTACTGAAAATATATTTAAAAGCTTATATAACTTACTTATAAAATATTTTTTGAAACTTATATTACAAATATAAACTATGTACTAGGCTTTTTTTTAAATTTTGTATCAATTCATTTTAGTTATTTTATAAGTTTGTATCATAATAAGATTCTTAAAAATTATAAGAACAAATCCCAGTAGAAAGGCGGCAATTTTATAAAAAATATCGATTAGTTTTAAATGGTGAATTGCTTAAACGTAATGATTTTAATAATCTTACATTTTGAAGTATCATTATTTTCAAATGTCAAAGAAAATGATATTTCTTAAAAATATCAGAATGAGAATTCTGTATTTTAAATCTAAATCAAAATGATCGTTATTTCCGTCACATAAAATTTGTTTGAAAGATTACTCAATTTGATTTAACATTAATTGGACTCTGTTTAATAAGTTTAATATTTAATACTAACATCATTTCAAATAAATTTATTTTGACAGTTTTGACATTGATGGGAAAAGCTGAAAATACAAAGTAAGACAGTCAGTACTTGACATAATGAAATATACAAAATATATTATTGATTTGTTATTTCAGCAAAATAGATTTTATACAAGTACACAGAGCTTACTAATAGAATAATTCCAAAATTAAACACATGATTTATTCATCTATCAAATTAATTTCTCTAAAAATGATATTATTACCAAGTGGTTCTACATATATGAAAATTTGGGGAAGATGTTTATCAAACATGTATGTAAGAAAAAAGTCTATATTAGTGATATAGATATCTATTTGTGTGTGCGGGGGTTTGTATGTATATATACATAAATTCATATAAACACAAGTCATATACATTTTTCTTTTCACACGTGCTATATTCTTAATACTATCTTCACATTAAAAAAGTTGGTGTAGCTTACTGTTTTAATTATATGGAAGAAATTCACCTTTACTTCTTTCAAAGAACTTATTTTTATAGCTTAACTTGAACCAAATGACAATTGATATTAAATGTATTTTAATTATACTGAATGACCTACCTCATTATGTACCGTTTTTATTATATAATTTTGACTACACATTCGGAGAAACTTAAAATCTATATGCATGTGATATTGTTATCAATATATTTCATATAAAAGTGACAAAATTGTAATCTTTTTCGTACTTTTATATATATAAATTCTATTAGAACATCAAAATAAATTTAGAAAAATAGTTGAAAAAAATAAAATTTGCAGCGCAAGAAAAATTGCTTTAATTTTGATTACAATATTTTTTTATTTAACACAAAAATGAATCAGAAATGAGAAATAGTTCTCAATTCAATACTGTCTGATATTGAACGATGAAGGTTGCTTGGCATTCTTATCGTGCACTGTTCTAGAACAAGTTCTTAAAGTATTATCAGATGTTCTCTTCTACAATATGTTAATTTAGTCAACTAAGAGTTACTGATATGATAAAAGATTGCAAAAGTTAATATGGCAAATTTCTTACTGAATGTTTCAGGTATTTGTTAACTGATTTTCCATCTACGGTATCATATTAATTATAAACAATTCATGAAGTATCTCAGTACTTGAATTACTTGAATCAGCATGTCTGATTCAAGTAATTGCTTTTTGTCGATCATTGAATTCAAAGCATTGAGTACATTATGTATTTAATCTATCTACATTAAATTTGATGATTAATTTGAAATACGCCCAAGATGTTTTAAATTATATTTAAATCTTAAAGGTAATTAATACCTTAAATGAGCCACATTATAACGAATGATTGATATTTACTTTGAGAAATAGTTAATGAATTAAATATCATTTTCTTAAATTTGGAAATTCATTAATTTTTTTTTGATAAATTGTAACTTATTCACAAATTTTAATTTTCCTAATTATAAATTATATTGCTTTTTATTACATATACTA
>JAPDSC010077067.1:362-15075 GCA_026290005.1 Latrodectus geometricus | reverse complement strand
ATATGATAATACAACTAAATATTTTTACATATTACAAATTATATTTATCTGGGTGTTTCTGATATTTATAATTTTCAGAAATACTCAAGGATCAAATAATGATTTAATTAGGTAAGTAACTAGTTAGACTGTTAGGAATATGTATATTTTAGAAAAATTACCAGAGCTTTATAAAATATTACGTTTTAAAATCATGGAAATTATTAACTGATGCAGCATTACCAAAACAATATAAAAGTGTATTAAATGTTATTACTTCATTTTTTCATTAAATCTCCTAATCTAAATGTTTACTTCAGCATTTTTTTTTAAAATCTGAATTATTAAATGGCAAAAGATTATTACACTTTGTACTAATTTCTGTTAAATATTTGCACAGTTTAAAATTTTTAAGCAATTTAATGCTAATTAAAGAAAGTAATGAAAAAATTTACATTTACGAATATAACTAACTACGAAATATTTTTTCTGAAAAAACATCTAATCAATTTAAAATAAAGTGTTCTGCAGTTTTATGCTTATTATGTGTTGAGCTCAAAATTTGATCATCGTTTATTCAAATACACAATGATTAACTTAATATTTATAAATGCAATATGAAATTTAAAATAAATAATTATTTTTAAAGGAGAAAAACGTTCTCGGTTTTCATTATGCTCATTAAAAATCAATCAATTTTTAAATTATATTTTTGAGAAAATATTTTTTTTCATTATAAACATACATTAAAATATATGCATAAGTATACTAAGAAGTTTTTACTATTTAAATTATTATTTTCAATTATTTGTAATTTTAAACGTTCGTTTTTAATTGCTCAAAATTATTTATATTAATGCGAATACATTTTAACACTTCATATGTAAGAAATAAAATTAAATAAATTTACCATTTCATGCAATTCTGTTAAGAGTTAATATTCATTATAGTTGAACACAATTTAATTATGCTTAAAATATTAAACAAAAATGAATTCTCTTACTATATCAAAAAATTATATAAATTCGATTAAGAAACAATTTTTAACTTCAAATTCTTTTTGTCACACATTTTTTAACCATTCTACATCTAATGATTATAAAACAATTCTATGAATAGCAAGATGACTTTGTCCCCTACAATTTTAGATAAATTTTTAACACAAAACCAAATATTATGTGTGGTTTTTTTGTTTTTATAATAATATAAAATTAAAGGATTCAAACTTCATTTTTTTCGACTGGCAAATTACGTAGTATAGATATAAAAAGATACAACATTTTTCAAAAACATCATACTTTCGTATCTTTAAAGTTTAATAATGTTTAACATATGATAATTCTTCGAAAATAAAAATTTGGCCTTGCATGAAGTACTTCATTATAAAAAATGGTTCAAGTATATTAAGAGTATTGAATTCTGATAAGAATGATATATATGTGTATGTGACATTCAACTTCCTAGGGAGGTAATTTACAACCTTTTGGTGGTCTAAAGGCAGGAAAAAAGTGTGTCTACTCCAAATAAAAATTAGCAAATATAAATCTTCTTTATTAGCCCCATCTTTACGAGTCATATAGAACATTTTATTGAATTTGACTATGCTAGACTTTTTACGGTCTAGGGCAATTATCAATACCAAGTCATATTTTGGTCATGAATGTTTGTTTAAAGAAAACTTATATTTATTAAAAACTTCTTCAAGAAAATGTAAAAAAAGGATTAAAATTTAGTTTTAGTTAATATCTATTTAAATAGTAAATAAATTTTAGGTTGCATTAATGCATATGTTTCAGGAAAATTAAAATGTAGCATGTTTTAAGTATCACTATAAGTAATTATTACGTATAAAATTAGATTATTTTAAACCATTACATAAAAAAAAATTTTATATATTACATATCTGGAAGAAAATGCTTATATAACTTATTAAAAGTGATAGCAAATAATTGGTGATTTGTCACTTTTTAATTTATAGTTAAAGTGTATTTATAATAATGTCTTAAGTATTCAAATAATGATTACATTTTATTAAAGCTCAATTATATTTTAATTTATAAATGTTACAATACATTACAGTTTAAAAATTTTCCTGACAAATTTCATTAACATTATTCAATTGTTAAAAAATAGTTATACATTATTTTTCTATTCATTAAAATCAATTATAATTTTCCTTAGAAATGTCTTTTTCAAAAAAATATAAATTACTGATCTTTTTCGTGAATGTATAATTTGATATTTCATTAAGATGCAAATTTTCGTTAAATTTTGAATATCATGAAATTTCTTGTACTCTACTTTATACATTTAATTGAGCCCCTTCCTTGCATACTTTTGATTTTATTATTAATTAAATCTCTTGAATATTCTATTTTCAACTTGCTGACAAATCCCTTAATCCCTTAAATTTTACAGCTAAAATATTTCGTTTGACTTCATTTTCATAAGACTAACTTATACAAATACATAAGAACTTATAATGGGAAAATAATACATTTAATTACAAATTCAACTTATTCGTTGAATTTTTAATATAGTTTAAATGACTATATAGTAAAATTCTTAATAGTTAAATATTATTCCTTTGTACAAAACATGAAAAATGATGAAAAATTATAGAATATTTCAGATACAAATGTGATCTTAATTACTAAGATCTTTATTGATCTACGTTTATTAAGTAGAAATAAAGTGAACTTTTGTCAAAATTTAATTTTATTATTCCAGGCACTGCTCTAAAATATTTAATGTTATTTACGTGAGTAAAAATTATGGCTCAATAAAAGTCAATTACGTTGTCTTAACAATTTATTAACAAATTCTCCAAACTCTTTTAGTATCTTCCAAGCATGACATAAATTAAATGCGTGAACCCTTGGGATTCTTATTGTAATAGAGGTGTTACAAACTTTTCGCATTTTTAAGTAACTCATATAACTTTGGTTCGTTGTTTCTCAGAAACTTAATTAGGATTTTATTGTAAATATTCTCATTTTTTTCATAATTTTAAAAGAATTATTTCATTAATGAAATAATTTACATGGATATAATTATATTTTAAGATTTATGAACTTATTTTAAATATTATGAACTTGTTTTAAACACTAAGAACTTATTTTAAGCAAACTATATATTTTATTTTTCATCATTAATTTGAGCTGATAAAACATTGCAATTGTACTATTTGAAATTCAATCACAAATTTCCTTACTTATTATTCATATAAATAAACATAAATTAATAAAATAAATTTATATTCATAGCAAAAATATAAGGAAAACTATATTTATATTTTATTACATTTATTCTTGATGTATAAATTTAAAAGTTGAGATATCTTATTCTTTATATGTTTGAAATCGAAATTGTATAGAAATCAAATTTATAATACTATAGTTTAATAATTTCCTAACATAACTGTTTTCTCTTGGGCTCATAACTATTTCTAAATCTCTATTTCTCGTCAAATTACTTAAAATTTCTAGAAGAATATTATTTTCGCCAATAGTGTATATCTGATAATTTACATATACTAAAATAAATATAATTCAAATCGCAGTCAGTTTATATTATTCATTATTTATGTAAAATCTCAAAAGAGGTGTAAAAACATTTACTGGCACAAGAAAAAGATTAATTATTATCAATAACTATTACAAAAAACATTTATAAAAATAATGAAAAATATGCTTGAAAATCAAAAATTGGCTAGTGTTGCAACTTAAAAATGATAAAAATTTAGTAATCTAACTTCAAACAATAATAATTTAATTCCAATTTTTGCAAATACGTTTATTAAACAGATTGAACAATAATATTCAATAATCTATTTATTCTACTAAAATGAAAATTTTCCCGTATTTTTAGTTTATTTCATAATTTTCCAAATTTCAATGAATTTCAAGATCTTTTAATTAATTTTGTAATTTTTTCTCAAAAATAATTGAAAAATTTTATTGACTAACAAACGTTTCTAATTGCTTAATTACATATTACTTTAATTGTTAAATTAGTTTAAAATACATAAGGTTGTATTTTAAAGCATAAAACTATAACATAGTTTATGGAAAATTTAAGCTGAAAGTGTATGTAGAATAGTTTATGGAAAAATTACGCTGAAAAGTTTTGATAATTTTATGACTGATATTGCTTACTACTGCTATTTTACAAAGGAAGCAATTATATTCCGCGCAATAATTTTGATAAAGAAATTTTCAGTTTTTGAAGAAAATGTGCTATAGGGCTTAGTATAAACATTGTATAACCTATTATTGTACTTATAACAGATTTAAAATACACTTAGGATTGTTTGAGCAGAAAGAAAAAACAAAACATGTAATTTTATATAACTTACCAATAACGAATTACAAATCGTTTCTGTAGAAATTTATAGCTGCTTTGATGGAATGAATTAATTATATTTGACCTTATTTCGTAATGTTGAAAACCATTAAGAAATATTAATGTAACTCTAATTGTAACATAAGAGGATTCAAATTCATCACATTTATATAAACAAAATTAAACTAAAAAAATTAAATAAATTTTCGAAAGATTAAGAAATTTAAACCAATACTATTTTTATTACATAAGGCATTTTTAAATCTGAGAAATTTTCATTTCCTTTATTACATCAGCCCCCTTCATTAATTTTCGAGAAATTATTTAAAAATTCGGTATTACTGACTATATCAGTGCTAAATTGCACTTGATAAGTTGATTCAAATAATTTATTAATTGTAAAATATTTTGGTCCTTACGTATTAGCGTCACCTCAGCTTTTTAAGCTGATTGAATTTCAAAGAAATTTCTTTTTATAATTATAAATAAACTTTTTTTATAATTAGTGAAAGAAGTTTTCTAACTATAGATTAAGTTCTACTGAAGTTTGAGCAAAAGTAGCTGAGGTTGCTTTAATACGTAAGTACCAAAATTTTTTAACTCTCAGATGTGAATTTTGATATAAATACTTCTTCATATTGTTTATTAGATTTGAATAAATAGCATTTTCATTCTGTTTTCTAAATTACTTCAAAGTAGTGGAAAAATTAAATAATGATTAATTTTCTCAACAATTATATTTATCAGTTTATCTGCATGAGTTTCCATGGAGTTCAGTAAAAATTACTTTGGTTCTATAAAGAATCTTAATTTTTCATTGTAAATATATAATTTATCTGGTATTACTTGTTACATAAAAATCGTCCAGTTCAATCAGTAATTCTTTAAAGTAATAGCCAAGATTTTATTTATCAGCATTCATTCAATCACAACCACGTGATATTTTTCAACATGCTTCTGCAATGCATTCTTCTTGTCTTAGGTATTTCATGTATCTTATGTACTTCATGGATATTAGCGAGAAATAAAAAGGCATTTTTTTAGAGCAGTTATCATAGTAAATATCGAACAATAATCCAAATAAATTCTTAATCGTATTAGTTTCCATTGATTCAACACCATGAAAATTCTTTACAAGATATAATTAATTTTTCCTACTACACAGAAAATATATTCAAGCTTAAGACAATGGAATAATTGTCTTATTTTTTTGTAAAGCAATACTTAATCTATTAAATGCTAATTTTTCAATTAAAAGGTTTTCTTGTTATATTGAAAGCAAAATCTGCACTTTTTTGGCCTCAGAAATTGTAATGTTTTAATACGCACTTAATGATAGCTGACTTATAACATTTATTTTGTAATTGCTTTATAGATTTCAGTATTTTACGGTTGTGTTATAAATATAATATTCCATTTATAAATATAATATTCCATACATTATTATATAATATTCCATTTATTACTTATAATATTCTTATTTATTATAGTAACAAGTGTCTTCCATAAGTTTAAATCGAAACTTTAACGTTTTAAAAATCATTTCTAACTTTCTATTACTTAAAACAAGAGTCATGAGTTTGAAAGTATTAAACGTAAATATGAAGTTTATCTTCTTAGACATTCATTTTGCTGATTAAAATCAATCCAAAAACTCGATTTTTGAAAACTAAAAAATGAAACTTTTGCAAATAACGAAACAAATATTAAGTAACGAAGAGAATAATTATGATATACAGTAGGCTTCAAGTCAAATATTCTTTGACGATAGTTTCATAATGTTGTTACCTTTACATAATAATGAAGCAATCAATGTTCTAAAATTTTTGTATTAAAATATCTTTGTGGAGTGTTCAGGGCAATGTTGATAGAACGGCAGAAAATAAAATACAATTGTAATAATCTTAAAGAATGTAGATTCAATAGAAAATCACGATTGAAAAAGCGTATCAATTTGACATAAATTTGTATGTGTCTTGTCTCACATATAATTTGATATTAGGTTTAAACTTGAAAAATAAATAATTTAGTGGAATCTTAAAATAGAATTCATGAAGCACAATGAGAAATTTACATCAAAATTCGGCATTTTCATTGTGTGATTGCTTTTAGGTGAAGCAAATTTATACTCATTATTTATTATTTTTATTAATATTATTGTAAAAAATTTAAATGAGCAATCGCTCTTTCTGAATATTGAAAACCAAATAATTAAAATAAGATAATAAACATAGAAAAAGTTAACTGTGGAAGATATTTATTTCAAAATTCAGATAAGATAACTCAGCATTACTGTAATAAAAAATATCAAAGCATTTATTTGTAAATACATAGGGTAAAATCTTTGTTAAACGCTGTAGAGTATTTATGAAAATAAATATATTACATATTACAATGATAATATAAAATAGTTTACATAACTTGAAATTTACTAAATTATATTATATTTAGATGTGAAAAATAAGAATTAAGAAAGCTTAAGATTAAACATCATCGGACTATGAGTTATAAAAATAGAATTAATATACTTTAAAAGCTAAGTACAGAGCAAAACCAGCTTAGTCTTCTCAAAACCATTTCTTCTCTAAAAATAAGTCTAATTCTTCAAATCATAACTACAGTATAATTAACTCCTAATTAAATATCTCTCTATTCACTTGCTTTCGTTTTTATAATCTGAATTGTTTTTTGAAGCTTTCTTATCTAAATTTAACTAAAATTTATAGAAGTTTTTTTTTTTTATTTTTGGAATGTTTTAAGTTGAGATTAATGTTAAATCTTCTTGAGTTCTTTAAGTGTAAATTTAACTTGTCGGATTTGGTTCTCATTGTTTAAATTCCAGACGTTCGATTTAAATTCGTAAAATTGAATACATTTTTCAAATTCATCAATTTATAGATTGTTGGATTTTAGCTGCATATCACATTGTTTCAATCTTCGAGAAATTTAAGACAAATCTTTACTGAAAATTAAAACTAATAGGCATACCATGATTTATTGCGATTCATGTATTAAATATTAAGAAAATCTGAATCTTGGTAGGTATAAATTCTCTCTCTCATTAAAATTAACTCTCACTCACTTAAGTGCGACTTTTTTTTCTTCCTTTTTGTATATGATTGGAAATTTGCAAGTATTTGCTGATTTTGCTTTATGTCGCTCAAAGTTTATGATCACTTTCCTTATGACAGTGACAGTAGGGTTATTTAATTTATTTGAATATTTTAGTTTAAATACAGATAATATTTAATTTTAAAATAATAAGGAAAAATTAAAGATCAGATATCCTGATATATTCAAAATATTTTACCTTGTAAAAATAATGCGAATAAATTACAAATTACAAAAGTAAATAAAATTCTGAAACTCAAATGTTAAATTGTATACATATTTTTTGCAATTTCTTGAATACGAATAATGTGCTGGTTACAAGAATCTCATTAAACTTATCGTAATAGCAAATTTTTATCCTCAAATAAGACGAAAAATAATGCCTACCTCTTCACTATAAATTTCTATAAAATATAAAATTACATACATTTTTGCTTATTGAAGCTAGTTTCTGAAATTTATACTTAATAAACATAACTCATTAAGTTTGAAAAAACAAAGACTAATTTTATTTAAGATTATTGGACAACTGCATTAATTTCACATGAAAACATTTCATTTTGAGTCTTTGATTCACTTCTATTAAATATTTATTCATATTTGTTTTATTTTCTCTTGAGCTATCATTCGCGAAAAACCCATGAAATGGAACATATGAAGAAGGTTTGATTAAATCAACACTCCTTATTTTTAAAGATTAGGAAAAGGTGTTTTTATTTCAAATATAATAGCAAGCCTTGAACATTAACTTTCTTATATGATTACTTATGGTTGCCATGTTGAAATAAATATTCAGGCAACATATCTGACAGATTCCTTTTTCTTGGCTAACTGATTTATAAGTTTAATTTCACGGAAAATATTTTATTTATGATACAGATAAACAACTTCAAACAAATGTTATATTTCTTACCATAAAGTAAATTTTCAAACTCATCAAAGCATTAATGTATAAGATTTTCCTTTCTTACATATAGTTATTACAGCATTTACTGTGTATGTTACATGTAAATTATTGTTGGCTATATAAAATATGAAAATCTTACATTTGCTTAACATGATTCACTAGTTAAAAAATAAAAACTCTTTAACGCCAATTTTAATATTTTTAGTTATTTAAAAAAATTAGATGTTGCTGATTGATTTAATTTTTTAATTTTTTTTTTTATTTATATTGCGAAATCTACTCATGATATATCATTTTTAAATGAATTTCTTAATAATTAAATATTTAGTTTTTATAAAACATAAAAAAGTATCATAACCGCAGTGATATAAAACTAAGAATATTTAATGATATTTAAGAATTTAAAAAGTACTTGGGACACAATAAAAATTTTGTAGATAAATTAAAAATATCGTAATTGTTGTAAAAAAATAAAAACGAATAAATAAAGAACAATAACTGTGTAAAGTTCCAGAATATTTTCTGTAAGATTTTTTAAAAGCATAAATATGTAATATAAATTATAAGGGTTAAATTATCAATACTGCAAAAAATGAAAAAAGTTATATATGATACCATTCTTTATGTGTGATTTAATAAAAAGAATATTTTACAGAAGGATATTTGTTTGTATTAATTAGGGGAACAAATATTCTTTAGCAACCCATATTCATTTGTACAAGATACATTACTTTTGTAAGAGCTTACAGCAGCATAACATTAGTTACAGTAATAAAAGAACATGAGATTGCTATGGAAATCACAACACACCAAAAAGAAATATTTCACACTGAGAAACATTTGCCCTGCGTGGAGTGAATTAAGATAAGAAAGTAATATCAACATCACATGGTATATAATATAACTGCTGAAGATGATTGTAACAATATATTAAAAGGTACCACATAATGCTGTTCAGTCAGATGGCTTATTATTAATGCACCTCATTCACGTGATTTAAGATTGAAATTCTTGAAAATTCCCAAGAATCACCATGACTTAGTGACAGAACAATGTTCTTTGGAGTTCTGGTCTCGGATTCGATCTTAGTCTCCTTTGAACAACGAAAGATAGCAGCTACGTTTCCACTTTGTGTATGCACATCTGTCAGTGATTTTTCTCTTTTCTTCTTGTAACATGTGAATACGACCCAATATTCATGAAGTAGTTTTTCAGAAGGCCATAATACTTGGAGAATATTATTATGTTTTATAGGCCTTCAACAGTTAATGTTGCTTACTACGGGATGTTAAAACATATGCTTCAAGAGATACACAGGCAGCTGTGAAAACATAATACAGATTTTTCATTGCTCAAGAAATGGTTGATAATAAATTTGTGACTTTTCATTTGTTAACATCATAGTTAATTATGTCATGATAAAAAATACACATTATTATACTTCCAACCATCAACTTGGCCAAACCATCAACAACTATGTTGTAACTTATAAACCATATATAAGAGAATTTTATGTACTAAGCAATTACCGTTTTGAGAAAATTGAACTATTTACTCTTATACTTGTTTGAATCCTTCGTAAAACCAACCAATCTTCATTCAAGTCTGATTTGAGATGAGGAAATAATAATGATTATAAAAGTTATAAATTATCCATTCAAGTAATATGACACACCAGAAGAATCAAAATCAAAAAAAAAAAAAAAGAATTCGATGAATCTATGAAAGAATGAATAAGAGGGGTATTTGAGTACAATTATTCATCAAAGCAGTACACGTGAAGAAAATACAATGTGTTCTTTGCTCTAACAAAACTTTCTGTCAAACTGGAATATAATTGCCTGTAACATATCAATCAGCCTTCTCAGAGGCCATTGAGTATTAATTAAATCATACCGTAATGCCTATAAATTATTGCTTCAATTATTTTTTACCCTAAGCCAAACATGATCCTAGCCTTTCTTTGGACAATTGCAAATGCAATCGTACAAAGAATGGCTAGAGTTAAAATGCTATGATATTACCTTTTTTAGTAGAATTACGCTTCATAAAATAGTTAAATTATTTTATGCTAATAAACTATGACTTTAGCAATATGCTAATAAAGTATATTTTAACATACCCGTGCTAGTCGAAATCCAAATTATAATGATTAAAAAACATTGGTATTCACTTCTGATACATGTTGCTGTTGTTACTGATAACACTAGGCAACGCCAAGCCCACCCGTCAAGAGACTATGCGAATGAAGTCAGAGAGGGAGCATCTTCTGTTTTTGGATATAACACCCTCATACAAAGTTGGAAGTGCGATTTTTGGCTCATAGATGGCAGCACCATCTGAATATTCCAATTTAGAGATTGAAACCAGTGAAGACCCATAGCCTGGCTCTAAATACCCCAGATGCATTAATTACTTCTGATATATAAAATAGCCAAATGATACATAATAAAATTCACAACTAATTCCATATCCTCATCTATAGATCTGCAGTTACCATCTTTTACCATGATAATATGTTAATAGACATTGTAAGCATAGGGCATAGTTTCTTTTTATGTAACAAAATTGAAAATGGTCTCCTAGTTCTTTCTCAAGTATTATCACTCAATATAAGTGTTGATTGGAAAATGAAAAGCCTGTAATACAAAGTTCAAGAAACAACCATTAAATTAAATTTTTGAAATATATAGAGTCAACATGAACCGACATTCCCAAATATTGTATTCAAACCTTTTTTGTTAAATACTGTGATTAATTTGGTTTGATTAACTCTCTGCAGTCACGTTGTGCACACAAAGCCAGCTATCTCAAGACCTTAAGTTAAAAATGGGCTTTGAATCCACACTAGGGAATATCAAATCCTTAAAATAAGCCAAAACCTAAAGAATGCAACATTCAAATGCCAATTCAGCTTCAACTATGTGGTGTGTGGCTTTTGTCATTATGATATAATAAACTTACAATAAACACTGAGATTATATTCATTATGTGTAAAAAGTTATATTTTCTATAACAGTTATGTTTTTCTTATAATCTGTGAAATAAATTTGGCTATCATATATATTTTTTCTTAGACTATACGTTTTTGATGGCTAGTACAATCATATCTTGACGAATTCCTAGCAAATGTATGACAAAATTACAAGACAATGTAATTATTTTGCAACAATTGTTTATTGCTTTTTTTTATCTAACAACATGAATATCATAATGGATATAAATAATAAGAATAATAACAGTATAACTACATTAAATAATATTCAATATTAATAATTACAAGCATTATCGACATCTATAAAACTTATTTAATTAATGATTTTAAATATATTTTATAAATAAAAATACACTTTAAATATGATTTTCAAATTATTCATAAATTTCCCTTTGATAAATTATTGACGTTTACAATTCTTCAAAACATGATATTTTAAGTCATAATTACATATAATTTTATCTCGTATTATAAATGTGATATGCATTTGTCTCAGAAAAAAAAATTATGGCTTATAAATAATGACATAGTTTTTAAAATTGTAATTATTTAATTATAAAATTTACATAATTATATATAATTTTAAAATAATATGTATATAATAATATATACATATAATAAAAATAATATATATACATAAAAATAATACATAATATATACATAAAAATAATATATACATATATAATTAGAAAAATACATGTATATTTTTTTCCACTATCTCCATAAATCTTGTAGCAGCATGATTTACAAAGCAAAATCATAAGAAACATTAAAAGTACATTATATATTAAAAAATTGAGAATTTGTAATAGAATTTTGAAATAAATATCACTTGGTTTCTAGTTAATGGCAGTAAACAAAATTTTTAGAAATTCTGGTGGGGAAATCTTCAAATTTACCTTCCCTTTTACCAAGAACGGTAGGCTGAGAGAATGTCATCTGTAGAAGAAAAGGTAAAAAGGAGAAAAGATTCACTTGAAGAAAAAGCTGCTTTAAGTGAGGAAGCTTTTAGTTCAAGTCAATTCTGATTTATTTATCTTGTTCAATAAAATGTCTTTCAGATGATTTTAAGTAAAAACATTTTCTTATCCCCTCAGGTATAGGAGTTGAGTGTTGTATTTTACTTTATTGTGATTAAATTAAGAAAATTTTAAATAATGCAAGGAATATGAGATTTTTATTATAAAAATAAGAATTAATTTAAGGATTTAAATTTATATTTTGTGATAATATTACTCCCTCTACACAATATTTTAGTTATAATGTATAAATATTATAACTAAAATACTAAAATAAAAGTTTTATTTTAGAATTTCAGTTGTATCATACACATATGTGTATAAAATTAATTAAAGTGATTTTAAAATCAACAAATATTAAAATTTAAGTATTGGTGTGAAACTTTTAATAAAACATTTACATAAATTAATTAAATTATTTATTGTATATAATATCAAAACGTCAAACTGTGACATATTTCTCATATTAATATTTTTTTAAATTTTGAAAAATGCTTCAAATTGTTCTTTAAGTATTCTCTTCTCAAAATAATAATAAAAATAAGGTATTGGATTGGTTATTTTTTCTACATAGTTAACAGCTAAAATAGATTGCTTTCATGTATTTCAACCATCATTAAAAATCCATTTTTGACGTAAAAAAATATAAATACTTATTTGTAAAAGCTTTTCTCTTTCCTATATTTGATGAGTTTAAGTGTAGTGTAATATGTGTTTTAAAGCGATATTGTTTTAAGTATCTTAGGGATTTTGATAATTACAAGTATAAAATGATATATTTTTTTCACTACTCATGAAATTGCTTGAATATTACTTTATAATTAGAGAAAAAAAATGAATAACTTTTTAAATTGAGATGGAAGAGATTTGTTTGTTTACACTGATACACACAGCGATAACAGTTAAGCTAGATAGTGTAATTATTTTTGCTCAGCTCCCAAAAAATGCAATACTTTTTAAAATAGCTTTAATGGTCTCCTTGAATAATCTTAAACAAAAGTGAGATTCTCTTTTATTCATTTGAATTGTGCTATTTCTTTTGCTTTATTCACTTTAGTTTCACTTTATCTCTTTAGAAATTTTCTTTTTAGATATACAAGTTATTGCGAGTAATAATTTGATAATTTCCTTACAATGTTTTTTTAATGTTTATCCTTACTTTTCTGACTATTTTATTTAAAAGTATTTTGTACTCTTTCAAGTTCTTAAATCTATGTGATTCATTCTTTAATTTACATGTTTATACTGTTTTACTGATTTCTTACGATCATGCATATCAAAATTTAGGAATAATGATTTTATTGTGTAACAAAATATTTTATAGAAGTACCTTTTTAAACATCAATATACATAATTAAATTCTATGACTAATGATCTAAATTTAAGTTATTTTTATGGAAATTTTTAGGCAGTTTTGCATGATAACTTTTATTTTAATTCTTTTATAATATTAAAACTTTATCCTACAGTGAATCGGGTTACATAAAGTAAAATATGATTCAAATATAATAAAATACGTATAAATAATGAATATAAGGTAAAGTGCATGCCCCTGTTCTAATGGTCAGCTTACCTGATTGCGCATAAGGAGCTCCTTGATTCGAATCCCGGTTCGGGTATGAATGTACTTTCTCTCTCCTGTCTTTCTCCTTTCCTTGTATGAATGGTTGTCTACCCTATAAACGGGTACCTATGGCATGTATGTACAGAAGAAATTAGACTCCACATCAAATTGTGGTTCAATTGAAAAAAAGGTAAAGTTTATATATGTTTAAAAATAGTTAAAAATTATTTGAAGTAATAATTATTGTATGATATAAATAACTCCTAAAAATTTTAAACAAAGATTTAAATCTTATAAAAATATTTTTAAAATTAATAAGGATGTTATATTTCTCAATATTGAATTATTCTTCTTTTAAAAGACTAGGTGAAAAATACCTAAGTTTAAAAGAAAAATTCATTAATTACTTTTTAGAAAAAAAAGAATTGAGACCAAGTTAAGCCATTTATCAATTAAAAAACTCCTAGATAATTTTCAAATTTAAATGATGAATAATAGAAAATAAAAATTGTAGGTAAAACATGATATTTCAATGATAAAAATTTCATTTAGCACTTAACGGTTGAAAACAAAATAAAATTTCACTAAATGCATTAAAGCAAAATATTTAATAAATGATGAAACTATTTCGTGATTCGTTTAAATAAAAAGAATTCAAACGAAGTAAAGTAAATTAGAAAAGTTTTGCTCAATAATTTTTGGATTTATAAAAATAAAACAACTCGAAATACATCTTAAAGAATATCCATATATCATAAATCAAGATTTCACTTCTTAAAATTTTATTTTCTATA
>JAPDSC010077064.1:0-29960 GCA_026290005.1 Latrodectus geometricus | reverse complement strand
ACACACACACACACACACACACACACACACACACACACACACACACATATATGTGTGTGTGTATTGTAACACATTTTTGCTTTTCAGACAACTTGTCGTAGGTCGAACATGTGGTGACGAGGTGTCCAGCGGGAGTCGTTGACCTCTTTTAATAACAAGGGTATAACCTAAAATTACACTTAAAGATCTATGCATGGTTACAACGATGAATAAAAGAATAAATACTCCCAGATTGAGTTCTTGCATAGTGACTTATAAGTAGTTACAGGAGGTAGTTACCAGAAATTAAGACACTGAGATATATACAAAATAAACGATAAAATATATACAACATCAATAAAATCAAAGAAAATGGAAGAACAGTCCAAAATTTATTGCGAATTATGTAATTGACCTACATGTTTGGACAAAAAGCCCGTTGCAGTTAAGAAAACATTTTAGCGGCTCTAACAATCGGCGCCGGAGATGAGAGCCCCAACTACTCCAGGAATAAACAAACAAATGTTTGTAAGCAAATGGGAGGGAGGGCGGCTATAGCTGTGAAATTAGGTTTCGGGAAAGAGAAATAATTATTCAGTTGTGGAGGTGATCCTGAGGATGGCTCTGTGAAAATGTATTAATTCATATAGATCAATTTTTTGAATTTTAGAATTGTTTCTGATATCAGTAATGTGTAGCTTTCAGGTCAGTCTTTTATCGAGTTTGCTCCCAGATATGTGATGTCAGTTTTCCATTTAATCTTTTCACCTGCAATTTGTATGTTACGGCAATTTATTCGTAATTTTTACTGAAGAGAATTGCTTGTGTTTTAGCCACGTTTATTTTAATTCTCCAAATTTTAATCCATGTGTTTATTTCATTAAGGTGTTCATTAAGTCTATCTCTTATGATTTGATGTTTGGGTTGGGAAGCAAGAACGGCAGTGTCACCCGCGAAGATGGAAAGCATGGTTCGTGGGTCTTGAGGAATATCATTAATGTATCATTAATGTAATTATTCATATTTCGACTTAAATTTTATTGGCTTACATTGGCTGTTCAATAAATAAATCATTTTAGTAGTTGAACCCCATTTTTATAATACACTTTTATTCTGAATAAATCAAAAATTAAATTTTCCAGTATCTCACATAATTCTAATACTATTTCCTTGCAGTCATCAACTTTCTTCTGCAATCTGACTGCAAACCCGTTTATAATATGATAGGCTTGTCGTTAAAACAAATAATCTATAAAAATATCTATATAATAAAAAATAATAATTACTGGGCTATTATTTGATTACCAATTGTTTGATATACGTTTGATTAATTGAGTTAAACAGATTTTTAGATTTATTTTGAAAAGAAATTTTGCATAATTTTGAGTATATATTTTCAGTTTATTATAACGAGAATATTTTTTACGCCTTTAAGAAACCTATTATTTTTTTTACTAGTATTTGATGTATATGATTTAGCATAGGGTATTTAAAATTAACATGTCTCAGCACAGGCTATTTTTTATTTAAAAAAAAATATTCCAATTTATATGTGTATTTGACTCTTTTTTAGTCATGGACATAATTTAAAAAAATGTTAATCATATTACTATATTAATAAATTGGATTAAAAAAAGTACCTTTGTTTTCAAAGTACAGTGAATAACATTCAATAAAAATCACAGTTGAGTTTTGAAATAACAATCCCACATTTCTTAAGTTTTATATTTTGCCCATTGAGATAATTTTATATTTCAAATGAGAGACAAAAATGAAATTCTATTTTATGCTTACAATATAAAATTCATATGACGCCCAACCTGTCTAGTGGCAAGCTTAAATGACTATGGATTGGTGGGGCCTGGGTTCGAATCCCGGCTCGGGGCATGGATGTACTCTTTTTCTCTCTGTGATTCTTGTTTTTCCTCTAATGAGGGATGAACGTGGCCCACCCTATAAACGGGTTTGTGGTGATGTTGCGTGGGCGATACTACTCGTAACTCCGTGACATGGTTCACAGGTGCCCACTGGGTAACGATAAAATGAGTATCAGCTTCCGGCCCTTTTGCAGCAAATGGGCTAATGTATTTACTTGCTCAAGGGTGCTCGCCATTAGAAATATATATATATATATATATATATATATATAAATTCATATTAATATTATTTTGTAATAAATTGTCCATTGACATTCCCCACCCTTATATACTTATATTTTAATTATATTTTAATAAAAACGTCCGTTCAGATGTATTGCGCATGCGTGAGATCTTACTGACGTCGTTTCAATATGAGGTATTTTTCGACATGTATCTCGCATGCAGCAGCGCGATCGGTAAGGTCCCACATTTTAATGCAAAAAATATCGCAAAATTTCGTCAAACTCTCTCAAGTCTTACAAATATATTTCTCAGCTTTGAAAACAGTTATTTCTACAGAATAACTGTTGTTCTCTCTATTATTTCAGAAATTAAGCGACAGCAATAACAGAATAATGTATTTACAATGTAGAAATTTAAGACATTAACATTTATCATTACACTTTTTTTACTGTTATCGTTTTAATAATCAAACAATGAAACATAAAATGGAAGCAAATAGATTATAAAACGTTGTCAATATTATGATGTGTTTCCGCAAAGTATAACTTATATTCGGGTGAAAAATCGCAATATTCAATCCATTATTGTATTACATTAAACACAAATTATTTTTCTAGTTGTAAAATGAACAATCAATATTCATAAACAATCATCGAATTTTGGTATAGCAGACGCTCCTTTTTACGAACTAATACGGACTAGTAAAAAAGTTCGTAAAATAGAGAAAAAATGTATTAAATTATTAAGATCTGATTTTTATATATAGATCATTAGAAAGAATTTTTAATCATACACTCTAAGAAACCAATGCAAAATAAAATTCATGCTTAAAAACAATTTCCTTTTATCGAATCCACTTTCTCCACACATTTTCTAACGCTTTTACTCTGTCTAGTATTATATTTTCTCGTCATCTGATGCTTTGAAATCTCTTATATTTAACTTGATGTCAAAACAGTTGTATATTAATTTAACGATATTACCATCAAAATAAAATTTCATTTCTCTCATTTTTCTAAGCCAAGTTGGGAAACCTTGGCAAGTTTAGGTATTTTTTCCTTTCAATTTTTTTATATGGCCCACTTTGATACTACTGTTTCTTTTCTTACGGAATTTTTTTCCGAGTTTTTAAAATGGTAGTAAAGCTATTATATGGAATTCAATAATTTTTGGAATTTTTGCGTTTTTTAATATATTTTCCTCGATTTTTAAAATACTTTTATATTTCTAAAGATAAACACAAATTCGTTTCTACTGAAAAATACATGTGACAAATCCTCAATGCAAAAATTTGAATCTTTTTCTCGACGACTTTTTTTCGCTTCACAAATCTAGTTTTTCAAATAAAGTCAGAAACACAGAACAGTAGAGATATAAATTTTATAGTTTTTTTCCTAATCTGTATTCGAACTTAAAGAGAGGAAAGATGAGACTTTTTTGCTTTATGTTTTTGAGTAAGGAGAGAACAGGAATCGTATTTGGCATCAAAATTCTTTCACATCACTCATGATATCATTCTACACATTGTTCTCACAATGTCTGGACTGCCTTCCCATGTGACTTCATTCAAGAATGTATCAACTTCTCAAGCAGATTCGAAATGAAATGAAATTAAAAATTGAAAAAGTACCACATTATAAAAAATGAATTAAGAAAAAAAAAACCAAAAGAGAACTAGTTGTCCGAAACGAAAAAAGAGATTTTTCATAATTTCAGCTAGTAAATGGGAATTAAAATTGTTATTATGTTCATGGTAGGCATTAGCACTAGTTGGTAAATTAGAGGTAGTAAAAACGAGTGTCTACTGTGTTATTCGATTTTATAAAACATTAATGCCCGGCAAAAAATATTCATTAATTTGTAATTTATTTAAATAATTTTCATGGACATTGAAATTTAATTTTTGATTAATTTACTTTGTATATTAATTAAAGTGTAATTTTTTCATAAACATCAACATAAAGGCAGTCTATGTACTATGATACTATTCAACGTAACAAAATTGCACATCGCGACTGCATAATTTGAATTAAATGAATAGCATGCAGATGTAAATGATTAATGATGTGGCCTTCAACAGTTCGTGGGTGGGAATACCATATGGGATATAAATGTGCGTAGAAATTCGGAATCAACATTTAAACTGTAGGTTTCACAATTAATTTAAATTTCTTATATGGTAAAAAATTACTGTTAAAACAAATCGCTTCACTCAACAAACGTCATTCTCTTGAAATAGGAATGTCAAGGAAACTGAACTTTTCTATTCATTTATTTCCTATTAATATTTATATAAATAAAATTTTTATTGTGTTTCAACGACAAATTTTTGTCCAAATTTTAATTAAGAAACACATTACGGATTTATTGAAAATTACATCAGGGTGTCCGCCTCCTGCTCTCATATTATAAAAGCGTTATGTTTCATATTGCAGTTTTGTATACGACGTTGCCGAATCCGTTAAACAGTAACTAATACTGATTTGAAATGATGATAAAGTTTCTTATGAAGAAATGTAATTGATACAATTTTCACTCTAGAATTAAGGTCTCTTCAAGATGGAGAGAGTGTATTTATCATTCCCAATATTTTTTTTATTCCGAATTTAATTTTATTTATCATTTTTTAAATTGTCAACTGAGGGCATGCCTGGCAGAAGTACCGATTCGACATGAACAGTCCCGGTTTTCAAACAAAATCCTGGTGTCTTGATCAGTTTACTTGACATCCCGAAAAAATGTAAATTTAATTTTATAGATAATCGAAAATGTGTAAAAATTATTAACTGCTAAGGAATATTTAGAATAATTTGTCGATTATTTGTGTATAGTATGAAAAAAGAAAAACCATAAAATAGTGACAATATGCTGAAAATTTAGATTATCATTGTACCGTCTTCCCTCGCCAATCTTTGGCGATCGTGAAGTTTTGTTTTCTAAGGATCATTTGCAATCAATTGGGAACAGTGATAGCAAAAAGAGATTACCAAAGATATGATTATATCGAGTAAAGAAAAATGGCTCAGGCTGTTTGGTCAGTTCATGGATAATGCAAACTATCAATCCGATTAAGAAATATGCCTGCTGCTTATCTAGGGCATTAACACCTATAGAAACTTTTTCTTTGACCAAAAATTCCTTGATGATAAAGATTAGATAAAAAAATATATCTATGGTTCGTAGATTACTGTTAGAAGAATTTTACTAGATTAAACCAAAAAAGACTTTCTAAAAAACGTCCTTTTCATTAATTAATACCTTTAAATTTTGCTCAAATTTTTATTCCCCATTCAAATTTTTTCCCCACTTAGTTAACTCCTAATTATTAAAGTGTCGGAAGCAAAATATTTAAATTTTATATGCTTGTGGTTTATTTTTTTAACCCTGGTTTAGTTTCCTAAGCAGTAACCATTTTTTCAAAGCCCATAAACTCCCCTCTAAAAAATTGGTAATTTTGTGTACTCTTGAACACCAGGGACGCTGGGGGAGGGGAATATTCCTGCCCAAGACACTATTGATGGAAATTCGCCAGTTTGTGTTCCGAATGTACATTGTGTGATTCAAGAAAGAGTTAAACGTGTGACATTGGATTCCAACGTCGCTATGGAATCCAATACCGAATGCCCTAGTTTCATGGACACCGACGCTGAACTAGAAGCCATTTCGAAGGAAATCGAAGTTGGAATGAGTAATAATGAGCAGAATTTTTTTCCCTCTTAGTTAAATCCTAATTATTAACGTGTCGGAAGCAAAATATTTAAATTTTATATGCTTGTGATTTATTATTAACCCTGGTTTAGTTTCCTAAGCAGTAACCATTTTTTCGAAGTCCATAAACTCCCCTCTTAAGACTTGGTAAGGTTGTGTACTCTTGAACACCAGGGACGCTGGGGGGGGGGAGAATATTAACTTGTTCCTGTTGAACATTTAGAAATCTACAGCCTAACCATGGGTGATCATGCTTGTTAAAAAATATCAAATACACATGGACATTCCCAGAATTATATTCTTTTTTAAGAATATATTGGATGTTTGTTATTATTTTCATTTTTGAAAATTTCTCCCTGATCATGCATGTTTCAATGCGCCTCCGAAATGGAAATGCATTTGAATGCAAATACAAAGAGTTTAAAATTCATTACTAAATAATTTAATAATTAAAGGGAATTTTTCAGAATTTCAGTATCTATACTTTGATATGTTTATAACCTGTATTCGCGATACATGTCAAAAAAGCTAAATAAACAGCGTTATTTTTCTGAACTGCAAAATTTTCTTGAAAATTAGGTTTGCTTTTTTTATTGTATCATAAAAACTGGAAGGAATGGCTTATTTGTAACAAACATTCTTGGAAGAAAAATATGATTTATGTTCTTAATCGGAATTTTCAAGCATTTAAAATAACTATAATTTACATTCGCCTATACAAATAGCAAAATGTATGTTATTTTGTTATGCAAAATTAATAATTTTTGAGTATCAGGAACAGTTTACTCAAATATAAATGTGGATTATCAGATATTAAAACTGTGAAGCAAATATGCATATCTTAGAAAAATTCATGTTATAAAAATTGCTTCTGATTAAATTGTAATTTTACAATTATCAACGAAAAGAGGTCTGATGTTTATCTTATCAATATTATTAACAGACTCAAAAGTTTTATCATTTGTCAATGAGCCAATCAAGAAGACACCAATTCATTTATTTAATTTAATTTCAGACAACTGTGTGCCTGCCCGAAGGCATCTACACATTCACCGGAATTATTCAGGTCGGAATTAGTTTAATTGAAATTTGATTAATGATTTAAGTAAGAAAATTAGGCAAAAGCCTTGAAGATAATTGCATCCGATGAAAAGAAAGCCGCAATTGGTCTGACTTGATTATCCCCAGGAATATTGTGCGCTTCAAAGAGGTGATTTATATTTCCTGCTCTACACTTGGTTGCTTGTTTATAAAAGTTGATATTAAGTTTAGCAATGTGCTCAGTTAAGTTATCAAGCTTGAGATCTTTGCGGATGTTTTTATTTCTGATGAAGTAAGGTGCATTTACCATGTACCGAAGCATCTTGTTCTGCATGGTATTTAGGATATTTGCGTCAACTTGTGAATATGTACTCCATGCTGGCGAGGCATAAGTGACTATTGGCCTTATAATGGAGACATAGAGAAGTCTTTTCATTTTAAGAGGTGTTTTTGAAAATCTTCCCAGTAGAGATTTTAGTTTATTATAAGTATACCAAGCTGTAGAAATTTTTGCTTTAATATGTTGTGTCCATGTGAATTGACTATTTATGTTTACACCTAAATAATTTGCTTTTTTAACAGTTTCAATCATTTGACCAAAAATAAATAAGTTGCTAGTATTAGGATGCTTTCTTCTTCTCCTTTTTATAATGAAGAGTTTAGATTTTGATGCATTAATAGAAACTTTGCATTTGGTGCACCATTCTTCTATGTCAATAATTTTTTCTTGTAATTTTGAGATGGCAAGATTTGGGTTTTTGGAGCGAACAACAATTCCAGTATCGTCAGCGTAGAAAGCAGTGATACTGTGAACATCATCATTTATTGGGAAGTCATATGTGTAGAATGGGTAGAGCATAGGACCAAGTATGCTACCTTGCGGGACTCCAGCTTGTATACCACTGGTGGTAGGGAGACAATTGTTGTGTCTAATGTGAAATTTTCTATTTCATTTAATTAAAATAAGGTTTGTTGGTATTCCAATAGTGCGAAATTTATAAATTAGTCCTTGATGCCAGACTCTATCGAAGGCTTTTGCAACATCCAGCATGAGAAAAGCTGACTGTTCTTTGAGTCTGAAGCCTTTTCCAAGAATTCGAAAAGTCGGAGTAGTTGTTTAGTAGTTGAAAGTTCTTGACGGAAGCCAAACTGTTCAATTGGAATCAGAGGGAGATATTGTTTGAATCTGTTGTAAATAATTCTTTCAAAATTTTTGAAAGAATAGGCAAAAGCCTAATCGGTCGATGATTTTCGGGAATAGTTGGATCTTTTTTGTAATTGAGGAATAGAACGATTTGCGCTTCTTTCCAAACCCCAGGGAAATAATTTTTATTAAGACATGAGTTGAAGAGATTTGTGATATTTTTTAGGTAATTTGGCGGTAATTTTTTGATCATGAGATTTGAAATTTTGTTGTGGCCTGGAGCTTTACGATTTTTTTGAGTTTGGAAATAATATTTGAGATTTCTTCAGTGCTGGTATTTTCAATGGGATAAGTTTGGCTGTTAGCAATAAATTCTTCTCATTATTTTGAAGTATATTAGTAGACAATTCATGATCACTGGGAGAGATATTATTTTGAAATTTTGATTCCATTACATTTGCAAAAACTTCTGCTTTTTCATTGTCAGAGTAAATAAATCCTTGTTGAGTTAAGATGGCTTTATTGATGTTGCGATCTTTTTTAAGAATTTAGCTCATATTCCAGATAGAGTTATCAGAGGTATTTAATGAAGAGATTTTTTCTTCCCAAATAGCAAGATTATGTGCTTGACATTTATTTTTAATTTCCCTGTTTAATATATTCATTTCTCTTTTTAGGAGCGGATCTAAGGTTCTTTGGAATTGTTTTCTAATTTTGTTTCTTCTTTTAATAATATGTTTGATATTTGGAGTCAGTTGAAGATAGTTGTTGATGTATTTGGTTTTAGTTGTAGATTCATTATATGCAGATTGGAGTTCATTTGTTAGATTTAAGATTTGATTATTTATTTCTCCTGTAGAGTTAATAACTTCATAATTGCTGATTTTACGCAGAAGAATATTATGAAAAAGGTTCCAGTCTGTTTTGGCAATTTCAGTAGAGAGAGTTGCAGGTTCGAATCCTGCAACAGCTATGACTGGTATGTGGTCTGAGTTCAGGGCAGGTAAGACATCAACAGCAAGGTTGATACCATAGTTTGTGATGAAAATGTCCAGTATATCTGGTCTTTGTTCCGAAAAATTGGGATAGTGAGTTGGTGAATTAGGTGCGAAAATATTTAAATTATATGAGTGCGTTAAGTTGTTGAGAATTTGACCATTGGTATTGTTATATCTGTATCCCCAAGCAGTATTTTTAGAATTTAAATCTCCTGCAATAATTGTTGGGTAGTTATCTTGTAGTATGTCTTGAAAAAGTTTAACTGGAAAAACTTTAGTCGGTGAGTTATAGATTGAGACAATTTTGAGTTCAATATTGTTTAGGCTGACAATAATGGCAATAGCTTTAGTACTTTGTTCGGAGAAATCTAAATGCAGAGTAGCTGATATAGATTTTTTAGTAAGGATTGCAACCCCGCCGCCAAGGCCTAGAGTTCTATCTTTTCTAAAGATTTTATAATTTGGTAGATTGAAGCTTTTATTTCCTGTTAAGTGTGTTTTCGTAATCAGGCAGATGTCAATGTTTTGTTCAGTTAGAAAGTCATTGAGTTCCAGAGATTTATGTATTTGCCATTTGCATTCCAAGTGCAGAGAGAAATAGGTGTAAAAGATTTTTTGTTAAAGGTCATCATTGGATTTAGGTGTGTTGACGGATGGGGCCAATGAGGCCAGTTCTAAATGATGAAATTGTTTCAATGAGACCTGAAGTTTTTATCCAATTTATTATATCCTTGAATTCTGCAAGTACAGTTTTAGCTTCTTGTAAATCTGAATTATTTTTATTTTTAAGGACATCAGCGAAAGATTTATTTGTGATATTTTTATTCACAATAATTCGGTCTTGAAAAGTAGTTTCTTTTTTCTTGATATTTTCTTCTGAAAATGGGTGTTTAGGGCATCCTGAGAAGTTTGCAGTGTGAGGACCATCGCAATTTTCACATTTTGGAGTTTCCTCCTTTGTTTTTATGCAGTCTGAAGTAAGATGATTTCCTGCGCATTTTACACATTTTGGTTCATGTCGACAGGATTTTTGTGCATGAAAAAAGCTTTGACATCGATGGCATTGAGGTGGTCCACGTCTGCCTTTGTAATATTCCACAGAAATTCTTAAAGACATCAGAAATTGTATATGATATATTTCTTTCGATTTTTCAGTTTTTGGTAAAGTTACCAAGAATAAAGGAATTTCTTTCACCATTTCTATATGTAAGTTGCACTATTTTAGTAGCAAGAAAGCCTATTTTGGCTAATTCTTGTTGTATCTCAATTAGGTCAGTGTCAATAGGTAGACTTCTGATGACTACTTTGATATCCTTGTCATCAGGTAGAATGTACGTGTGAAATTTTAGTTTATTTTCTTCGAATAATTTAGTAGTTTTTCTATGTGCTTCTGGAGTGTTAACTTTTATTGTGTAAGTGTCTTGACCATTAATTTTGGATGTCAATTGGTCTGGTATTATGGAATCCAATAATTTTTTCAAATTTTTCCAGGAGATTGCAGGGTCTTTCACAATTATAGGAGGAATTTTGGTAGCTTTTTTATTAAATTGAAATTTATTATTTTCGGAATTATTCTCATTTTCAGTATTATATGTAGGAGTATTTTCTACATTTATTATGGAATTTTCAATATTGTCTGAATTTTCATTTGTAATTTGAATTTCAGTATTATTTTCATCGAGTTTTTTCTTCTGTTTTTGGCTACAGGAGTGCAGGATTCCGCAGCCTTGTCTGCTGGCAAAGGCAATCCTGAAAAGGACAAACCGCCAGAACAGACTACAGCTGCCTCTGTTTGAATTACACCGCCTCCGGGAGGCGGAGAAGAGTTATCGCTCATTCCGAGCAGTAGATTCGATCAGTTTCCAAACCAAAGGTTTCGGAAGAGAATAGATATTTCAAGATATAGAAGATCTTTAGCATCTAGACATCCATTCTGGGTAAATCCCAATCCAAGAGATGATGATGAAGACACCAACCTAGATGCTCAGATTTGAAATTTATCTGTATCTAAAGTAAGGCACTGGTGTATGTGTCTCTTTTATAGTTACAATAATTCGGTAATTCAAGCCCTAACGTACTTTTTAAATTTTAATGTGAAATTTCAGAAATTAGTATTTATATATCGTGCAATAAAACAATATTTTAAAAATTGAAACAATTTTTGCCTAAATACACATTGCTCATAAATAAATTTCTCAAAGAGTGTTTTTTCAATTGAATGCTCACTCAACATATTTAATCAAGCAAAAGTTTTTAAACATTGCAACAATTCAATAGAGAAGAGATTATAAATAGTCACTTTCATACTGATGGGTCTTCATGACTTCTGCGTTAAAGAGGCGATCATACAAAAAACAGCCAAAAATATCTTCATCATTCATGAAAACAAAAGCTAAACATAGAAGCTTTTGTTTTCGATTTGAGTGAGACGCTTTTGGCAAACCGTATGATATCACACTATACTTTTTTCATTTAAACTTCATAAAAATTAAAAAAAATTTAATTTATCAAAAAGTGAAAAAGATGTTCTGTTTTTCCAAAAAGAAAATGAATTATGAGTAATTCAATTTCACAATAATGTAATGAATTATGAGTAAATTACATGAAATGAATCTGTATGAAAACGAAAGTTTTCGAATATTTTAGCATTTATTTCTTCCATTGGGATATTAAAATTAGCAAACTAAAAATGCGCATCCAGGGTAAGGGATGGTCACCATAAATAGTCGTATTTTGTGGAATGGAATACGTTTTGGAAGCAATTCTATATTTTCTGACTTCGTCAATTATTTATCCAAGTATGGAAATTGGAACATGATGTTATAAGACTTCCTTAATTTATAAGTTTGAAAAGTTGAAAGCCTTGCATGACTTCATTTCCCAAAGTAAATAGATATTATTTATTCAAGCGTCGTAATTAATTAACTTCATAAAATAATAGTAAAAGCATTTTCTGCCTTTCAACAGCATTTACATTAATTCATTAGAGGCTTTATCTGTTTTCCTTTGAAAATAGTTTAAGAAACATTATTCAATAACACTCCCAGGTTGCCAACTTTGGTACACCGTCACTTGTAATACAAAATGAATACGGTTTTCGGAGGAAAATAACCATTAAATACATGTTGTTTACAATGTAGGTTATTTTAATTACTATAACTATCCAGAACTGTTAAGTTCGAAACACATCATGTTTAGCAAAGACTGACCATAAAAACATTTTATAATTACATTTATTAACAATAAAAAATGAAACAAAAAATCTACTACAAATAAATAAGTAAATCAAGTGAATACCTCTTTGCATCACGTGATGAATATAGATCATCTAAACTAATGGAATAAATAATTTAAAAATTTGAAATTCATTAATTACGAAGTTTTTAAATACTTAAGTCGTAATTTTATTCATTTCTGTGCGTTACTATCAACGACATATTGGAAAAAAGCGAAAAGATATAGTTTAAAACGACGTAAATAAAAGTTTTTCAACAATCGGAAAACGAACAAAAACAACACATGAATCTACAAAAAGGTTTTAAAATCGACCATTATTCCGTTGAGACATTTATGACTTTTTAATCAGTTCTTATCCACAGACTATCAATTATTTCGATAATCGCAAACACTATGGCATCTAAACTAAATGTTTTGCTACTTTTTTTATTATAAACTTCAGAGGAGAGAAAAAAAGCTTATAACACAGTATAGCTTTGTTCTTAGTATTTAATTTAGGAAACTGAAAAGGCTTCATTAATAAATGGAACAGAATTTGATTAAAAATACAAAAGATAACGGAAGGGAATCTCAATTTATTGAGATAATTGTTTGATTTAAATAATAAGTTCTAATGAGTAATTTTTTAAGTTAGTGAAGTATATTATTAAAAAATTGAAAGAATTCAAAACTTTTTCATTTACTAAATTAAAATAAAAACAAAGAGACTATTTTCACCTAGGGAATACATTTTCATTCATTCCTAAAGGCATACAAAGTTTACATTTTAATATGTTTATTATTATTCTATTCTCCAGAGGATAAAGTCTATCCAAATTCGTTAACTGTTCTTTCCGGTAGTATATATAAAACTCTGGAATATAAATTAAGAACTATGAAACCTTCGAGATTTACTATTCACTTAAATTATGCGTACAACTTGAATTTACGTTACGAAATTAGAATAGGTGATTAAAAATTGAATCAATTATGAAAATATAAAAAATTAACGTCTCGATGACATTTTTCGCTTTCCATCGCCTTTTACTGTGTTTATTATAAGCCACTTTTTAAGAAAGCCATAAACTCATACGCTGTAATATGGAAAAATAAAACTGTTTGAAATCGAAAAAAAGTATCAAATATTATTTATTTTTTATTTCCACCGTGAGCAAGAAAGAAAGAGGTTACGATATTGCGCACACTTTTTCTTTATTTCCGACTGTTACTAACTTTAAAAGGGAGAAAACCATGTAATCCGTTCTTGAAGTAAAATAAGAAAATCACAGAAATGACGATAAAGTAGAAATGGTTAGACTACATCTGCATTGCTGTGGTAAGTAATACAGGCTAAGCAATTAAGTTCCTCATAAGTTGTTTCAAGTCCATAAGCAATAATGAATGACACCCAATTTTTTGTTGTTTTCTCATCACCGTAGTTCAACCATATTCAATCTAATGCTGCAGAGGGTCGCAAAATGGATTCTATAGAACGGAACATGTGAAGCATTTCTTGGAATAGAAGGGATCATCACTAGTCAATCGCAATTGTGCACTGTTCTTCGCCGATAACGCCTGGCAGTATATCGTGCGGGTGGCCAGGAATCCATAAAGCAATTTGGTAGCGCCATCTTGAAAATCTGAACGTCCACCCCAAACGCTGACGCTGCTCGATACATATATGCATATGCACCTCCTATTTATATCCCATGAATTGGTGACGAGAAGACGTTAATTTCTGTTAAATTTCTTTCCGCTGGTGAGGCTTGGATGTCGAGAGCTAGGTACGAGCAAAGTTTCTGAGCTATTCACAGGATGTGGTTCAAAAATGCTAGGCGAGCATTCCGAACTCGTTAGCCTTAGTTACAATCCAGGTCTCGTATGCACCACTTATTCATGTAGTAGGATAGTCATTATTTTCTGCAGATCAATTGTATTCTGGTAATGATGTTATAATTCCTTAGACACCATGGAATGTATCTATTTATATCTATATGTATATATACATATATACTAATAAGTATCGCTAATACGAGAGTTACTCTGAAATTTTATACTCGCAGACCAGAATTTACAAAATAAAAATAATGGTTCAATTTTAAAATACAAAGTATTTTAACACAGAAGACTATTTTTTACTGACTTACTTCAACTTGTTTAGCGTAGAATAAATTTTAAACAGATGAGAAAATGGAGTTGACGCGAGAACATTTTCACGTTATGATTTTCTACGATTTTAAAGCAGGATTAAATCAAGAAGAATGCGTTCAACGGTTACAATTAGCATTTGGTGATGAATCTCCAGCTCGTGCTACTGTATTAAGATGGTTTAGAGAAATTAGAAGAGGTCGCAATTTTCTTCAGGATGAAGAACACACAGGAAGGCCGCCGTCGGCAGTAATCCCGGATAATGTGTCTGCCATACGAAAAATGTTAATGGATGATAATCGCTGTACCTATCAAATGATACTGAAGGAACTTAACATTGGATCCGCAGCCATCCACAAAATCAGTCATGAAGAATTACATATGAAAAAGGTAGTTTGCCGTTGGTTTCCCCATACTCTAACTGAGCATCAAAAAGAGGAGCGTGTCAGAATCAGTAAAGAAACTCTTAAATTGCTAAACGATGGTGGCCACCACATCATTTCTAAAATTGTAATTGGTGATGAAACGTACATACCGTTTTTTGACGTTCCAACACGTCAAGAAAGCAAAGTATGGGTCTTTGAAGATGATCCCACGCCGACAATGGTGAAAAAACAACGCGCACTGAAAAAAGTGATGTATGCCGTTTTCTTCAGAAGTACGGGATTGGTCAAAGACATCAAGTTGGAAGGACAGAAGACAGTAACAGCAAACTGGTGTACCACTAAATGCCTACCAGAAATTCTAAAGAACTGAATGTTAAGGGACTAATTCTTCACCATGACAATGCATCTTCAAATACAGCCGAATTAACAGTTGAGTTTCTTAAACAAAAACAAATTAAAGTGATAGAACATCCGCCGTATTCACCTGATCTAGCTATGTGCGACTTTTGGTCATTCTTTAATCTAAAAAAGAACTTACGTGGACGTCGTTTTCATTCAGAAGAAGAGATTGATGTTGCTATAAATGCATTTTTTTCATCTATACCAAGAAATGAATGGCTTGAGGAATTTAATCTGTGGAAAATTCGTCTGGAAAAGTGCATTGATGTTGGAAGAGACTACGTTGAACACACCTAAAATCTTGTAAGTATAACTTTAAAAACTTAGTTGTGTCTCAAAAATTTCAGAGTGACCCTCGTAAGTAAAAGTACATAATTATAACCAAGCTTTACATGTTTTATAATGGGAGGGTATATATGTAGAAGTACTAAATAGAAAAATGAAAATATAATTACATAAATGAAAGATTTATAAATATATGTTACTGTACAAATTCTGTATATTTATGTTACTTTACACATTTACAATCGCATATGTGTACATACGATATTCTCATGGAACTGCAAGTAGAATAAGATTTTATACTCATGTCTTCTCAAGTTAAAATAAAATTTGCGTTGTAAAATTTTTTGACTTATTTGAAATGTACAGAGAAGGGCAAACTTATATAAATTCAAATATGTATTGCTGAGGAGCTTTATTCATAACAATGAGTAATTAATTTATTTCACCAAAATTGTATCGATAATCCACATGTCATTTAAAATATTTTTGTTATAGTTTGATTCCCTATTCGTGTGTTGAAATATATTTGACTTAAAAAATTTTATTCAAAAAGTTATTTTATTTTCTGCTATGTTTGAAAAAATATAAAAGCATTATGATAGTTATAATGATAATGCTGTGAATGCACGTTCGGCAAGGCACTGGATTCCTAAATTCTGGTAAGGAGATTTGAGACTTTCTGTGATAAAGCTCGCATTGACCACCACAAGCCTTGGATGACAAAGTTTTGTAGGTGGGCATTGAAGAGGACAATAGTTAAACATTTAGTGAATTTGCCAAACAATTTAATGTTTCCGGTAAAACAGTTAGACTTCATCTGCACCACTTAGGTAAGAAATACAGGCGAAGCAACTAGGCCCCTCATACGTTATTGGAAATCAATAAGCAATAACGAATGACAGCCACTTTTTTGTTGTTTTCTGGTCACCGTAGCGCATCCATATTGAATCTAGTGATGGATAGGGTCGAAAAATGGATTCTGTAGAACAGAACACGTGAAGCAGTCTTGGAATAGAAGGAATCATCACTAGTGAATCGCAATTGTGTTCGCAACTGTTCTTAGCCGACAACGCATGGCCGTATATCATGCGGGTGGCCAGGAATCCATAAGTCAATTTGGTTGCGCCATCTTGGAAATCTGAACGTTAACCCCAAACGCAGACGACGCTCGATACATATATGCATATGCACCTCTTTCACAGATATTTGATGACTGATAACGAGTTCCACTTCACTGAAAACGAAAATGCGCCTACTACCGCTTTTTAGAATAAACCATAATTCATTAATAAAGAGAGCAGCCCTCCATTGATCACGCGTCCAGTGGACATGTTGACATACCCATTGCAAACATTCCTGTCAATGTCATGACGAGAGTAGAGCGCAAACAACTGGATGGCTCGCATAAAAACCAGTCTCGTGAAACCTTCGACTCATTTTTCATCTAAATACCAGCCTAACGGAGCTTGCAGCAAGAGAGTATAGTATTTCAATCAGTGTGATTCTGTTCCTTCGTGCGCATAGTGACAAATATCGGTCGTCAGCATTTGTTGTCGCGGGTGGCCGTTTTTGACTGAGCTTCCTGAGTGACGAGAGAAAATCCGTGTTTAGAGACTTTTTCCATAATCTATGAATCACAGATGGACTCACAATTAGCCATCTAGCCACTTCTGACATTGTTCTGTCTCTAGTTTCCTAATATCTCTCCATTAAAATTGTTTGATCAAAATACCCAAGAGGACATTGTTACACTTTGATATACCAGATTTGTAATATCAGACACGCCGTGACGATTGCTGCCTTGCTCTGAGACAAACATTTTCTATGCTCCTCTCAAATAACGTATTCAGACAACACGACCACTATTTTCATAATATCATATTGTTGAGCTCCTTTTATATGTTTACCAATATATTCAAATTTTCTTTATAAGCTTTTTCGTATAAAAACACTCGTGTGATGCCAGAAATTTGTGAATATTTTGTGACATCAAAAATGTTCGATTGTTTCTCATTCAAGTAGATTCTTGGTGTTTCTCATCAAATGAAAAATTTATGGTCAATAGTTGTTGGGAGCCTCTCTTGTTACCATACCTCAGTTATTCGATCTAGAAACCCAGTAGTAAACTTGCAAAACTAACTGTATCAATATGATATCCAATATCTGTTTTAATGAATACACGAATAAGTAGTATAAATACAGCTATATTGTTACAAAGTTCTGTAGGTGGGCATTGAAGAGGACAGTAGTAAAACATTTAATGAACTTGCCAAACAATTTAATGTTTCCGGTGAAAAAGCTAGACTTCATCTGCATCGCTTAGGTAAGAAATACAGGCTAAGTAACTATGCCCCTAATATTGGAAATCCGTAAGCAATAACGAATGACAGCCACTTTTTTGTTGTTTTCTCGTCCCCGTAGCACATCCATATTGAATCTAGAGCTGAATAGAGACGAAAAATGCATTCTGCATAACGGAACTTGTGAAGCAGTTCTTGGAATAGAAGTATACAGCACTATTTATGTACTGCAACTATGTACTGTTCTTCGCCGATAACACCTGGCAATATATCGTGCGGGTGGCCAGGAATCCATAAAGCAAATTGATTGGAATATGTTGAAACTTCTTTCTTAATAACCTGAACTTTCTCCATCAAATTGCTACCTCTTCTTTTTTTTAGACAATCATCTTCGCTGAAAATATTTATCAATGAACCAGACTTACGCCAAGCACTTACGAACTTCATTACGTCCAAATCCTGCGAGATTTACTGTAAAGTTATTGAGCAATTGGTAACATGTTGCAGTAGGTGCTGGAGGATATCGATGGTTATCATTTCAAGGACTAACAATAGGCTACACTTTCCGTAGGTTATGTATCGCCACTAGAACATTTTGTGGTGATGCCGTAGCTTACAATAATGAGAATTAGCATAAAAAACAGGTATCAAAGAAAAATGCAAATGTGCGATGACAGCGCCAGTAATAGGGGCAATAAAATCAAATGGTATGCTGCTCCGACAAATAATCTCAGTTGAAGTAAACTAGCTCCAGCGGCCATACCTCTCACGTTACCGGAATGTTAGTTACTGGTGAAGCTGTATTATATGGATCAATGTAATGCATCCGCAGCTCTTCGGGAATTTCGAATAAGAAAAAAAATTAAGAAATTACGTTTTTAGTTGAGGGGTTATTTGAAATCTCAAGTTTTTGTTGGTGGAGTATCAAATTTGTCATTTCTAAAGGACAACATAATAAAGACAGTGTGAAATATTCCTCTTGATATGAAGTTACGTACGTACGGCTGTGAAGAACTTTTGCACAGAATACATGGTCTTATTACTGAGAATAGTGCTCACATTGAATGCGGTTTAATTCCTCACCGGGGAAGTTAATGTAGTAACTAAACATTCATAATTTAACTATACGATTTTATGTGTTAGTATATTTCTTTTCTCACATTTTATACACTGTAAAGCTCCACAAAATACCCTAGCCGAAATTTTTTTAACTAAAATTTTTTTTTTCACGGAATCTTTTTTCCCGTGCTTTGATCAGTCTAAATACCAAGTTTGGTGCGATTTCGGCTATTAGATCGTGCTACAGGGTGCTCCAAACACTGTAACTTTAAAAAAAAAGATCACACACACACACACACACACACACACATACATTAGTTAAAAATTTTTGACGCCCATTATATATATAATATATATATATATATATATATTATATAATGGGCGTCTTGTCATCACGGTCAAAAAGTGTGAATTGCAACTTTAGATGAGATTTCAGATGAGTGTTCTTAAGTTCTGAATATAATATATCATAAACGATAAAGATCTTATTTACAATATTATTTGTTATTTCGAAAGAGAAAGAAATCTATCTTGTCTCATAGAACACTGGACTACGGTTTCCATAACAACTTCCGCCTATGTAAAGCTGGAATTCTAATGAGCTAAATGAACACGCTTTCTATTTTTGTAATAAGAAATACGAGATTTATTTAAAAAGTAGGAATGAAATTGATTTGGCTACCGTATTTTTGAACCATACAGTATGCGGACCATCCAAAATGGTAAATGTCTTTTTGAAAAGAAAACTGAAATCTGAAATCTTAGAATCAAAAAATGTCAAAAAGAAGCTAATTTCTCATTAAAATTGCATTCTTTTAAAGTATTTCCTCTAAAAGCGTAGAAATAACTTAAAAAAGCTCATTCTAATAGCCTCTAAGCCTACCTCTTGAAACGAAGATTATACTTAATCGTTATTTATTTCTGGATAATAAATCTAGGATAATAAATAAACATTTATTTCTGGATAACATATGTTATCTCAATTCGCAGTCAATTTGACACTTCCAAACAGTTAACCTATATTTTAACGCAACAAATATCGCTTAATCACCAAAAAAATATCGTAAAAATCATCAAACTCTCTCAAGTATTACAAATTTAATTCTCAGCTTTGAAAACCGTTATTTCTACACAATAAATGATCTGACTATTATTTCAGAGATAAGACGACAGCAATAACAAAATAATGTATTTATAATGCAGAAATATTAGACTTTAACATTTATAATTACACTCTCTTTACTGTTATCGTTTTGATCATCAAACAATCAAACATAAAAAGGAAGCAAATAGATTACAAAATTGATGTAAATATTATGTGTCCGCAATGTATAACTTATATTCGGGTGAAAAATTGTAATATTCACTCTGTAATTGTACTACACTAAACTTATTTGTTTTTCCAGTTGTAAAATGAACAATCAATATTCATAAACAATCATTGAACTTTGGTATAGGAGACGCTTGATTTTACGAACTAATACGGACAATTACGAAAATTCGTAAATTATAGAAATAATGTGTTAAATTATTAAGATCTGATTGATTTATATATATTATTAGAAAGAATTATTAGGAATACACTCTAAGAAACACATAGAAAACAAGATTTATACTCTAAAAAATTTCATTTTATTGATTCCACTTTTCCACACATTTTGTAACGTTTAAGCAGTTTTTTTTTTCCTAGTCTTGGGATGCTTTTAAAACTTTTATATCTAGTTTAATTGCAAAACAGTTATATTTCAGTTTAACAATATATATGTTCATAGACACATAGATAGATATATATAGTTAATTAAAGTATGAAAAACATTGACATAACTATTAAATGTTAATTTTTAAGTATTTAACTCAGAAATTAATCACGCGCGTTATATGTAACATTAAATTTCCCCATACTTTAAATTCCAAGGCACAGTTCAATTTTTGAATTTCCTTGAACATTAAAAATTAGCAAAAGAGAAATTAGGAAAAATGTGTAGAAGACAGAGATCAAATATTTCTTAGATTTTTGTTGAGTTCTATTAAATCGTTATCAGATGTATGAAATTGATATTCTTCAAATAACTAATTCGCATTAATAAAGCTTCTCAAATTAGATGGATTAAATGAAATTGACAGTACTGATTTATTTTAACATACCTTAAAATACACAGCAAATAAAAAAAGAGAAAATAAAAGCATAAATATATCTATCTGCACGTACTAAATTATGCATGCACAAATAAATCGAAAATAAATACATAAATAAATAAATAAATCTTTACAAATATTGATAAGTGTGTAGTGGTAAACATAGCGCAAATTCTTTTTGTATCATCAGTGATGTCAATTGACGTTTTGAATGATGTTGCTTACAAATTTAAAGACAAAGTTAATGATAGTTAGAAAAATTCTTTACTGCATCCTTTTGAGATTTATATTGCGTAATAAAATGCACAAATATCGGTTTCAGCAAATTAAAACAGAATATTTCTTGGGGTAAATCAAAAACTCATGCACCATACATAATTTAAGCACAAAAATATTTTACTTGCTTAAAATGAATGTTGATGCTAACGATAACTATTCTAAAAAATTTACATTGCAAGAAACACGTGAATAGTACTGAGATTTTTTAAAGCGGGGCTTATTTATAACCGAATGAAAGTCCTCGAATCAATAAAGTATGTAAGAAAATGTTTTTATTAGAATTAAAATAAAAATTTGTATCGCATGTTTTGTTGCCAAATGAATGGAACCACATAGGGATGGAATCCATATTTTATAAAATACTTTTCATTAAAATAAACAGATCACAATAACAGAAAGAGTTTGAGTGATATGAGAATCAATCACGAACAAATAATCCTAAATATCATAACCGAAATAATAAAAAAAGAACTTGTGGTAGAGTACAAAGTAGTCGATGTTAAAGAACTCTATAATTACAATACTTATATTTTTAAGGAAATATTTTATTAAATTTTCTTAGAAATAGAATATAAATAATTTTTTAATTATTTTATAAAATTACTAAGTATTTAAATAATAAGGAAAGATTATAATTAAATTTATATAATAGAAAATATAAATAATTTTATTATAAGTTGTTCATTGATGCATTTAATATCTTATTAAATAGAGAAAAAGTATTTTGGAAAGTATCTGTCAATGCCTATACATATTTAGTATGCAAATCCTGTTTTAAATGATCGACAAACACCTTTATTTATCTTTCTTACTTATAAAAAAAAATTTTTTTTAGATATAAAAATATTTTTTTTCTTCGTATCAATCAGATCTCCATGGCTTCAGTAAAAATAATAGAAATTATTTACATTGTTCGCAAAACCAAAAAGGCAGTTGACGGCCATCATTCTCAGTTTTCGACTCATTGTTACCGTACTTTACAGCGGGCTATACAAGACAACACAGATATATCGTTAGAAGAACCTGTCAACTTTAGCATTACCATCCCTGTCAGTTTAGGGACGAATGAAGATATTACCGCGGTAATTCAGCGGATTTCACGTCTCTCAGAATTACAGCCGTCAACCACCAAAGGTAACAGATCATAGACTCATTTATATAAATGTAACAGTTTTGTGTATTTTGAAACTGGTAGGTAAAATTGTGGCATTTATGTTTTCATTTTTACTTATACCTCCTATCTGTTGAAACTATGATTTGGGACTCTATTTGTGAAAAGGCTACACAGTGAAATACTTTAGTACATAAAGAAATATGTTAATAAAAATGTAATTTTTGATTAATTAAGTTATTTTAGCGCATTTTTAATCGATAAAAAAGTGAAAGTAAGAACTATTATTTGTAAGGTTGAAATTTTTAACTAATTCTCCCGAGTTCATAAAAATCTTACACACATACATACATACTTATGGAGAAATACATATACATACTGGAGAAGCCCTGAACTTTACCAACTGGTTAACAGGTTTAAACTTCTCCATCATCAGTAGAAGGATCCTAATACTTGATGTTAAATCGAGCTAAAGAAATTTGCTCCGTTCATTTTGACGCATGCGCAGAAAAGCTTACATTTAAAACCGCTTCTCGTGTAGGGTGTTTATGCCGAGGAACTAGGCATGCAGAAAGGAAGCAACTGACACATCCGGCATGTTTTTTATAGGTATATACTACATTGAGATCGTAGTACGGATTTTGTTGAATGTTCTATTTATCACATTGTATATAAGAAATCACATAATATATATTCATTGTTTTATTTGAATTGTAGGAATAAATTTAAAGCGTGTATTTAACTTTATTACAATAATACTCTTATAAATGTCAGAATTGAACGACACAAATAAATTTGTAATTTTTAGATGCAAATATGTCTAATATTTTAAAATATCGTATTTTGTTGCATTTGTATCCTCAAAATACTCCTTATAATTTCTTTGATAAATTAGCAATTTTAATACAAGGAATGACTGCCAGGATTAATTACTCATTAAGAAATCAATAAAAGTAAGGATTTAATTACAAAATTTTCATTATTGAACTTAAAATAGTTCAATTGAAAATATTTCCAAAATGCTCTTCAGAGATTAGTGGTTAAAATATCATTATTGAATTTCATTCTATATTATTTCTCATTGAATTACCAATATTTTAAAGGACTTTATTTTAATTAAGATGCTGCTTTTAAAGGTAAAGAGATTATTAATCATTTATTTAAATATAAATGATTTTACTATTATTGTTAGTGCATTTTAAAACCTCAAGTAAAACACTTTGAGTAAAATTAACTTTTTATCTTTTTGGCTCTTAATAATTATTTTTATGGAAACAATTATTATTTGTCCTTTGCAGGAAGGATGCTTTTGGGGAGTTAGACTGATTTGCTTATAAGGATATAAATTTTTTGTGTCAACATGCTATTGTATCATTTACACACACAGTCATTTCATTTGTTTGAATGATACTAATATGTCAATCAATGAGCAAATTAGTATCATTTGGCCAATAAATAGGGATTTAATGATATTTACATTGTGAAAATGCATACAAGTAACTTTTCTTAAAAGCTCATAGTTCAAAGAATTTTAGTTTTCAATTGGAAATTTTGAAGGTTTTAAGTTATTTTTGTAAAGGAATACAATTTTAATTTTTCTAATTTTTTTTCTAAGTTTTATCACAATAAAGCTGATAAAATGTCATCTAACAAAATTTGATCTTTTGGTGTTGCAATTTATTACTGCAAAAAATATTTTTAAAGGCATTTTGGGAAATTTCATATTAAAGATGAGATGTGAAGCAATTTCTTAAATTTTGTGTAGTGTACAAAATCAATTTTACTTCAAGAAATGATTTAGATGAGTGTATAATAAATCTATACACCAACTATGATTCAAAACTATTACTCAAATTCCAAAACTACAATAGATGAGGGAATTCAAATATATATATATACACACACACATACTGAATCGCAGATTGAAATGAATTTTCATTAATGTAAATTATGATATACAACAAATTAAATTTTTAAGAATTAAAAATTTAATTTGTTGTATATCATAATTTACATTAATGAAAAATGTTTATTTATTCATATAAAAATTAATCAAGACATTTAATTTCCACAAGAAATTATTTTATACTTAAATAAATTATTAAAATAGAAAACATAAATTGCAAGAGAAAAAAATAAGAAATTTTATTTTAAAAAAATGGAAATAGAGCACTTAAAGATGGTACAAGTTTTGAATAAGTTTGTGTAAGTTGTTTAATGAGTTTGTAGATAATGTTGCTGCACCAGAATATATCCTTGTGTCTAGTATAGTGTACAATCTAGGTCTAATTAATATGAATCTGACAAAATAATTAATTACCACGCAGAAAGAATCTGATGTTCATAGATTTTTTGCTAATTTTAAAATTACTTCTAGAAAAAAGCTTTCAACAAATAAAGAAATTGAATCTTTTCGAAAATACTTCGAAAACTTTTGTATGAATACAGCTAAAACATGAGCATACTTTTTTCATTTACATTTACAGAACACATGTTCTGACTAATTATGGTTTTCAATTAATTACATTGTTGGTTTGGTTTTGGATGATATGCTCCAAGGCTTTCCTGGTGCATTTCTTATATCAAATCGATGGGATGAAGATATCATTATTTTATTTTTATCTTTTATTAAAAAAAAAGTTGGAGCTATAAAGCCAAAATTGTTCATGTTCGATAGGGCACCTTCATTTATTAATGCCTGGGAAAAAATCATGTTGCGGCCAGAATTAAAGTTATTTTGTACATGGCACGTGGACAGGGCATGGCGTAAAAATTTATCTAAAATAAAAAACTTGGAAAAGCAAGCTGAGGTTTACAAGATGCTACGAATATTGCTTGTAGAAAGAGAACAATCCACTTTCAACATTTTATTAGCTCAAGTATTACATCAGCTTGAGAATGATGATGAAACTTTAGCATATGCATTATATTTTAAAGAGTATTATAGTAAATGTTGTGAAAAATGGGCATAATGCTATAGACTTTATGGTGGTTTGAACAAATATGCATACAGGGTGATTCAGCTCGTCGGTGACAAACTTTGAGGATCGATAGAGCAAACCTAGACGAACATTTTTGAATAGGGAATGTAGTAGGGTCCCTGACGAGATGGTAAGGCGCTTGGCGCTTTTGAAAATTTGGGTACCGAAATTCGAAATGTCATAAAAACTAGGGAAAGGGCTAGATTTTCTTGCTTTTTGCGGCGAAATGATTCTGTTTATTTAGACTTTCTTCAGTACCAATTTGATAAGCGTATCTCTTAAAACATTGATAGGGGGCGCTGTAGACTTTGGAGAGCTAGACTACAACTTTAAGCTCGTTATTTTGATAATTTAACACATGCTCGCTAAAGTTTATACTCCAGCTTAAATTTTGAACTCAAAAGTAGAACTGGGCCAAAAGTTTGCTGGGGCTCTCTGAAACTCAGTTGAACGACAAAAGGAAAAACCGATAGGGGGCGCTTTGGGCAAAAAAAAATATTACGTTGACATTTCGGAAGCTAACTGGAAACGGGGCGCTACGATCAGTTAGGAACAAAACAAGAGAGTAATTTACTTATCATAAGAAGCTATTAAAACTGCAGCAAGCAACTTCGTGGCACATCTTACGTTCCCGGAATCTGCACCCCTACTACATCCAGCGGGTTCAGTTGCTCGGAGAGCAGGATTTTGGCCCTTGAGTGGAATTCTCAAGATGGTACTTGGCGATGAGAGCCAGGGATCTCCGTTTTGTAAACAGCATTTTGTTTACGGACGAGTCCACCTTCAGCCGGGAGGGAATGTGGAACGTCCACAACAGTGGTGTGATGAAAATCCACATGAAACCAGAAGCCGAGTAGCCCAGGAGCGTTTCTCAGTAAATGTGTGGGCCGGCATTCTGAGGGATTGCCTCATTGGCCCTTATTTGTTACCTGAACGGCTGACAGGTGGAAATTACCTGATTTTCCTGGATCAAGTGCTGCCGCAGCTTCTGGAGGAGGCGCACGTACCCGAAGGTTCGTGTCGCCAGATGTGATTCCAGCACGATGGAGCTTCGGCCCATTACAGGAACGACATGCGTCTCCATCTAAACGCAAGGTATGACAAGCGGTGGATCGGGCGTGGGGGTCCTGTTAACTGGCCTGCCTGATCACCAGACTTCACCTGCTTGGATTTCTTCCTTTGGGGTTACCTGAAGCCCCAGGTCTACCATACACCTGTCAGCAGTGCTGAAGAACTTGTGGCGCGCATTGTGGCAGCTGCAGGGGAGATCAGAGATACTCCTGGCATTGTTGGAAACAGACACTCCTCAATGCGACGGAGGTGCGAAGCCTGCCTCATGGCCCAAGGTCGAAATTTCGAGCATCTTCTTTAGTGTTATTTTTTGTAAATAAATTTCCAGTATCATTGATGTTTCCCAGATAGCAAACGATGGTCCTCAGGATGTTCGGAGAACGTCCTCTTACGTCCATCTGGACGAAAGAGGACGTCCGATAGGGGTCCAGTGACGTCTTACGGACATTCTCCGCACGTCCCAATGTCCGGAAGTAACACGTACATAGGTCGTCCCATAGACCTCCGAGACGGACGTGATTTGGCACATATTGGACGTGATCTGACACATATTGGACGTGATTTGGCACATATTGGCCGTAATCTGGCACATATTAGACGTGATTTGGCACATATTTGTACATTCATATAACAGTCATATTAAGCTTGTTTTTAAATCTTAGTAGTAAATAATGAGCACTATCATTGTTTTTAAGCAATAATTCAGTAAACTTTTTGTATGTTATTAAAGTTTACATACTTTATTTACTAATATAATTATGTGTATTTTTGTTTATAACATCATTATTATTCATTAAGTTTTTTCACTGTTATTTTTTTCTGCAATAATTCAGTAAACTTTTTGTATGTTATTAAAGTTTACATACTTTATTTACTAATAATTGTGTATTTTTGTTTATAACTTTATTATTATTCAGTAAGCTTTTTTCACTGTTATTTTTTTCTGCAATAATTCAGTAAACTTTTTGTATGTTATTAAATTTTACATACTTTATTTACTAATAATTATGTGTATTTCTGTTTATAACTTCATTATTATTCATAAAGCTTTTTTCACTGTTATTTTTTTTTTTTTTTTTGTAAGTAGTGACTGATACCATTTCGCAAAAAAATAAAGAAATGAAAAATAATTATTTTTTCTTTCTTTAATTTTTTTTTTTTGCAACATTATTATGAATATAAATTACTATTGTTCTAAAAAATAAATGCAATAAAATTGTCAAAATATTAACCAAAAATTTCATTCGAAGGAAATATTAATACTTCTGACAAAGGAATTCTTTTGGGGTATATCTAAATGCTAAATTTTTAAAATGAAAGATATCTAAAAAAAGGCTACATTGTTTAGAAGAATATCATACTTTTAAACAATGTAGCATTTTTTTAAATATAAGAGAAATATGTTTTTAATATAAGGTTTTAATATAAGCAAATGCATTACAATATTAGCAAATATATTAATATAGATTTAAATATTTGAATTTATGCTTATGTGAAAAAGGAGGAACTGCTAAGCGATTAAAATTTCATAGAAGAAATAAATACAAATATATCAATTTTAATATAAGCATATATATTGTAATATAGATTAAAATATTTGCATTTGTTTGTAACACAGGAAGAATTTTTAAATGATTGAATTTCAAATATATATATATATATATATATATATATATATATATATATATATATACCAAAACATTTTATTCACACACACAAATGCACATGAAAATTAACTCATTTAATCTACAACAATCATTTAAATAACAGAGAATCCACAATTTCAATTGGCACTTAAATTAAGTTCTAATTAATAATTATCTAATTTTTATTTTTCTCATATAAGAAAATAGCCAATTTCTGAAATGTTTCCATGAGACTATTTTAACAGCATCATTATGATTTATTATCAAAATATATAAATATTTATTAAGTTAACAAATTTTCCTATATTTTATGAAATTCTTAGAAAACAAATTTGTGTTTTAATCAAATGGATCTAAGATATTTCAGAAGAACAAAGATTACATTAATTGGCATTTCAAACACCATAATTATATTTTGTTTTCTTTGAAATATTCAAAATTCTTTATTCATTTAAAGAGTGATTCAAAATTGCACAGTTTTAAGTATAAATCAAATGAATTTAAGAAATTAAATGAAATATAATTTGGAACAAAATATAGTTTTTAGATTGTTTATTTCACAGAATTCTATATAAACACTCAATTTTTATTCACAATCATTATTATTATTGAAATCATTATTATTCACACTCAATCATTATATTTTTCTGTTTCTCCGCCCTTTCTTTTGTATGCCGCAGCCAATTCGATATGCTCTTAGCCATCTCTGCTTCTGAAACTTGAGACATATGAAAACAGACTGCATCTATTATTACAAAAAGAAATTAATATTTTATAAAATAATCTAGAAAGATCAAGATTATCAGAAACAAAACTTTATATGTTAAGGTTTAATGATTATTTCAACAACTTAAATTTTATTTTAAAGATATAAATTAGTTTAAAAGAGCTACTGTTAAAAAAATTCAACACTTGTAAAGCAATATAGCAAAATAATTTTCTTATCACCATTAGATTCTCATTTGATAGTTAAAAAATAAACAACACATGGACTCATAGACATAACAAATCCCAACAATAAAATAGCAAGTTTTAAATTTTTAATACTTTTTATAACATATTAAAATTAGTCTGATAAAGAAATAACCTTTCAAATTGATTAAATATAAAATTAGTCCAAAATTCAATCCTTTCCAGCCGTAATTTTATAATCTGCAGTTGCTTTAAAATTTCTGAAAAATCTAAACTAGAGTTGCATCTTTTTCATTTAAAGAGAATATAAATTTGTTTTTTTGAATCAAAAATTTATTAAGTGAAATCATCATGCAAAATTTTAAGAAAATAAAATTTCATGTTAGAAATATATACATTTTTCTTTAAAATTTATTATTAAATAAAATTTGTGTTATTAAATATTCCTTTCTAAATGAAGATTAAATAATATAATGACTTGTAAGATGACTTTTATATTAATAATCTACTTACACACTCAAATTTAGGAATGAATTATTTAACATTTAGTTTTAATTTTAGCTCTGTAATTCCCTATCAATACATTCAACACATTAAAACAATACAATTTAAAAAATATAATGACTTTGGAGCTATTATGTGATTAACTAATGATCTTTCATGACATTTTAAAGTAAAATTTTTAAACTAAAAATTTCTAAATTCATAAATTGTAAAATGAGAAGAATACATAAAATTAGCCAGCCTGAATATTGCTATTTATTTATTGAAAAGACTTGATGCATTATACAGTATAATAATTATACACAAATTAAGAAATCATATATTTAGTTTCAAAACATAAGATTAGAACAATACAAGTATTTTACATTACACCTTAATATTAACTTCTTAACATGAAAAAACAATTTAAAAATAAAATCTTTAGCATTTATAATCTTAATAATGGCCGAATTAAAATATCCATTGAATTATAACATTGGAATATATGTTTACAATCATCTACTTTTTGATAGCAGTAACGTAAGGCTTAACAATTATGATAAATAGTATATATAA
>JAPDSC010077051.1:19165-29321 GCA_026290005.1 Latrodectus geometricus | reverse complement strand
TAAATATTTTAATTTTTCCGAGTTGAATTCTTGTCGTGCATTTCCCTTCTAATATTTTTTCATTTTCAGAAAATCATCTTTATTTATAATTTATGTTTGTTGATACAAAAAGCAATATTAAATCTAAGATCACAAATAAATTATATTTTTACGTAATATATTTCTGTGTGTATTTTTGATTAAGTACAAACTGTAAAAAATTTATAAATTTATTCACACCAAGTTAATTTTTCACTGCTCCATTGGATTTTCAGCTGTGTCAATCATTGGTAGATGAACTATAAAAATTCACATGCTGAAATTTTACTACCAAAGTTCTTAAAAAACAAATATCTATCGCAAATCTATCAAAATGCTGTAGAGTGATGGGTGATGCAAAATCAAATTTTTCAACCTAAATTTATTGACCGCTTGTTTTTTAATTTCAAGTGTAATTTTTTAATTGGCGTTTTATTTCTTCTTCGAATAGACGACAGCCAGTTGTTGGTCCTGATCTTACACTTTATAACATTTTATAGTCCCATATCTGAAAAAACATTTTATCGTCCCATAACCAAGTTTATGTAATTCTCAAGTTTTTGATCTTAAAGATGTTTTTCATGGCCATCTATACATCTTATATTTGTTATGCCCCTTATTCTTGTTACAATTGGTCTGGAATTAAAGATATTTTTTGCGCATGCTCCCCATCCATCCTAACATGGTCAGCACATTTTGTTCTTACTTACTTAAGGAAGTTAATCATGTCAAGTTCATTAGAAAAGTGATGATGTCCTAAATTTGATAATCTCAACCAAACATCATTTTTCTTCATTACTCTAAAAATATCTTTAAATTTTCTTTCAAAGATGCTTCATACCAATATCATATACACGAGTCAAGATAAAGGTATCATGTGTAAAAATTGGTCTTATAAGATTTTCATATAATGAAAACTTTGTTTCTAATTTGATTACGTTTCATTTCATGGATTTTCTTATTTCTTTAAGACATCTACTAGGTTCTTCGGTTTGTTTTGTATGTATATATATATATATATATATATATATATATATATATATATATATATGACAATGCAACCCCCTTAACGTTTGAATATTAATGGTGTTTATATATTTTGGCTAAAAACTCTGATGTTACGTAGTTCACTTATTTTCTAATTATATAGTATACATGGTTTGCATTTCATATCGTTTTGTGAATTGTGAAAGGAGCTATAACTATGATGAAAGCCTTTATAATTATGTGGATGTAAGTTGAAATATATAAATGCAAAAAATAACAAACTGATATATAGGCAAACTGAATTGTTCTTTACATTTGTATGAGTTCAACAGTGTCAAAACCTTTGCAATGACACCAAAATAAATTCTTTATTAAGTTTAAAATGTAAATTAAATATTTTAAGTGAAAAAATTTACCAATTTAGGTTTCAATTTTGAAGCACAATCATTATATATATATATATATATAAACACAAGTTAGAAACTTGCAACATATTTCATTGTCAGAAGAGAAATAAATTTTCTGTTGTCGTAATCTTCGTACAAAAAAAGTTTGTTTTATAACTTCAAATATTTTATATAATTATCTTAGGTAATATTTTATACAATTATTTTTATAAAATTTAAAAACCTTAATTTATATTACAAGTTTTGATGGCTGTAAAAACCGTATAAATTATCCGTAAATTTAATTGAAAAAAACATGATATTTAGTTCCCTTGCAGTACAATATATTAACTGGGCCAGAACTTATTGAACAACAATCTTACTTTATTTTGCGGATGAAGCCAATTATATTTTTAAAGAATGTTAAATATATTAGAGTTAAGAGGCTCTCCATAGTTCATTTTTTAAAAGTATTAAAATCTTCATTTTTCTTTTAACGATGTTTTTTATTAAAAAAAATTGAAAGAATACCTTGTACAGATGAATTGAATAGAAAATGTATAAATGAGTTGCATTGTGGTTCTAATAACAGCAAAAATATATAAAGGAAAGAATTTAATGCCAAAATTTCAAGCGACAATATATTTAAAAATTATGATTATGAATTTTTATGCTTTTCAAAATAATGTTATACTATATTGAAAATATTACTGAAAGTAATGATATTTTTAAACTGAATATATAAATTATATTTTGAAAATAAAGTATTATCAAAGATTATCAATTAAAATTAAGGATTTCATTGACAAAAAAATATTTTTAAAACAATAAGTTAACTTTATCATTAATTAAATTGTATATGTGTGTGACGTATATTACACTACTTTTATATTAAATTAACTATCACAAAAAATGAAATAAATGTTTTAAGTTAAGTAGGAAAGATGTTAATAAGATTTTAATAAAGTATTAGTATAAACATTAAATAATATATTAGAAAAATTCATTCATATTTAATTTGCTTACATTTAATTATTATTCTCTTTATGTCGAGAAATGATAAATATAAGCCAGTTAAATTTTTTCACTATTCATAGAAAAAAAAAATTCTAGAGCTTCAGAGGAAATGGACATCTACCTGTTTGTCAGCGGAAGGTATTTATTTTTTCTTCATACTCCATTCTTGACTGGGATGGTGCCATCTCGGTAAACCTATGATAATGGTACCACAAAATATCTGTGGGTAAAATATCTTTTAACTGTACTTGTGAAATGGTAGCTATAAAGTAGGATTTGAACCTCTGCTACTCCAAAGAGATCAAAAGTTCTATTAGACTTTTATTATACTAGATAACCACGGCCCGAATGACTGGTATTCTTTAGTGGATACCAGCACACGTCGATATCTATGGTAATGAGAAAGCTAATATCTTCGCCAAGGAGGCCCGAGATAACCACCAGATCTCCAACAGCTTGACATTCTTGATGCTCATGCAATAGCCAACCACAGACTATTTAATGCTTCATCTCGGAAGTACTCCATCCTTGACCTAAACTGTAACCATGCAATCTCCACAACCTTGGCTATATTGAGGACTAAACACTTCAAAGGAATGAAAATATTTTCCGATTATCATTGAAGGTACAAGTGTTGCCCTCAGTGCACAGACACTACCTTTTTGCTTGATTATATCTTTGATTGTCCTGCCATATTGGCAAAACTCTTCAGGATCCGTATCGAACCCACGCATCAATTCCTCTATTCCACGAAAGTTATTGATGTAGCCAGAGCTGTCTATGACACTTTTAGATCAATTTGATCCTATTGAATTTCTTTACAAGACAAGATAGCAGCAATTAAATTTTTATCTTATATTGATAATATATATTAATTAAAAAAACCGTATCATATTATTAACAACAATTTTTTAATTTTTAAAAAGATATTAAATAAAAAATTGCAGATTAAAATAGCTAAAATGAGGACAAATTATTTCAAGCTGTCCTTAAAGTGTAGATAAAAGAAAATATTATTTATATTATTAATGTTGATTAATATTTAAATTCGAATGCGGCTAAAAATTCTGAAATTTTTAAAATATATTGAAAGAAAAATTTAAACATTATATCAAAACACATTTTTTTAATGTTTTAAAAAGATTAAATGATTTCACTTTATATAAAACTTGAGTTTCGATAGAATCTAACATGCAAAATGTTTTAATCAATTGCTAATTTGTTATCATATATTTGTATTAATATACGCCTTTTCATACGATCATAGTATTACATCCACATTATACAAATTTAAATGTATATTTTTCGATGAAACAACATGGATATATAAAGAATTGTTTCTGAACGTGTTATTATGCTCAATTTAAACTGAAATTTTTAAAATAAATAGATTAGAAAAAATTCCTTAGTATACAGTACATAAAGTTTAATATAATTCACTTTTAATTACTTAAATAAACTGATATTTAATGTTTTGAAAATGAAATTTTATTTAGTCGCAAGCCTTATATTTGGTTACAAAATTAAAATTTGCACTTAATTTATTAAAGTTAATTTCAAGCAAATTGAATAAACTTAATTCTTTACATTTATTGTGAATTTAAAGATATGAGTTATGTGAATTTTTTTTAAATATAAATTATAAATGCTTAGAAAATATTTCTAGTTTAAAAATCAAAGAAATTAATTATATCAAAGCATATTAAATAATTACTTAGAATAAGAGATTTTCAATGTTTATGTTAGAAGAAAATATGAAATTTGCTAATGAAATTTAAAACACGCTTTATTTTCCCAGTTTGCAAACGTAAGATAACAGACGACTTAAAAAAATAAAGATATGAGAGCAATAGTTAATTTTAAAATGCATTTTCTATGAACAATGCGATCTCAAAAATAAACAAACTGATTAATACTAAAATGAAATTAAGGAGATAACATAAAAATACTTTCTAAAATAGTTTAATGCAATTAACATAAATTGAATTAGTTTTAGTATAATTTTAAAGAAACAGTTTTTAAATTAGTTTAAGAATATGATGTGAATTACTTTAAAATAAATAAATTTATAGCATAACTATTTAAATAATTTTAAACCATGCGAAATACCAAGAATGGTTTTAGATGTAGGATTTTTTTTTCTTTTTCATTAAACTATATAGTTAATCATTCAAATTTTTATAAATAACGAAACGTTCCAAATTTTTATTAGTTTATTTATTGTTATAGTTATAAATGAATTAAAGATAAGAAAAGTAAAATGAATTTTTACGTTATTCATTTGCTTTAATATATAGAATCTTACAGGCTAAATTATGAACAATGATCCAAATCTTAAAGAATTTAATTATGGACTTAAATATAATTAGATAAATAGGTAATAATTATTACCTATTTATCTAATTTATGTCATTGTTTTTACTTACAATTAAAGTTATCTATTTTGTTCAATATTCCAAAATAAATTTACATTCTAAGAAAATTAATAAAATATTTTTTTTTATTTCATTAAATTTTATGATGCTGAGACATTTTTTTATTTTTGAAAATTTCAAAATATATACATCAAATATATTACAAACATTATTATGTTAGAAATTATTTAGAACTTAAGCCAGAAAAATAGTTTTTTTTGTAAATAAATACAGAATTATTTATAAAATTAGTTTATTACAGTAAATATAACAAAAAATTGCTTACTGTAAAAGTTATAAAAATCCAGACTATACAAAAAATTAGGCACTCTTGTATTGAAATTTTTGTTCAATTTAAAAACTTATTTACTTTTTTCAAATCTTAATGAATTTTACTACTGGAAAATATTTTACTCGTTATAATATTTTAGCATTAGCAAAGTTTTTAAAATCTTGGTATATAATATCGGAAAATTTTAACACTGAGTAACTAAAAAAATGTACTAACTTAAGCAAAATGTTAAATCGGTGAATGAGACACTGATTTAAACTACAAGCTCTAATATTTATTGGAATATTATAAAAAGAATCTCAAGTATTGGAAAATGGTTTTCAAGTATATATAAGTTAAAATGGAAATCCTTAAAAACAATAATTTGTTTCTAAGTTTTAGATATATTAAAATCATAATGTATTTATAGAATAATTCTAAAAAGTAAATGCATTTTTCACAAGAGAATTTTCATGAAAATCTGTGTTTATAAATTATTTTCCTAAAATATTATATTGGGCACTTAATATTTCAACGAAAGCTCAATTTATTGTCAAATATGAAGCCATTATCTTGCTCATACGAAATCAAATATCAAAGAGCATAAAATTACCTTATAAGCAAATACCATTGTTTACTGTGGAGTGACAAATTGATTGCGAATACAATGTGTTCTCGTCGATTCTTAGAAGCAGTTTCCTCGATTCTGTACAAGTCAAACATTACGAACTTGCTGAAGAAGAAAAATAATGGGAACCAGATTTCTGTATTATTCAGTAAATGAAAATGTGTGAGAAACTTGGTGGTAAATTGACAATAATGTTCTATAAAATATCCTTATTGCTTTGTTTCGAATGCAATCGTGCAAAATGTGACCCACTTTTAAAGCATTAATAAAATTCTTCCAGGAAATGAAACTCTATTCATACTCAGATATCTTGACTTATTTATAAGCAACTTCATTAGAAACTTATTTGAATGGTTGAAAGGAATTGAAATTCTGTAGGATATTTGCACTAGATAAAATTTTGAAAAAATACAACAAGAAATTAATAGTTTATTTCAGAGAGGTGTTTAATAACATATAAGGAAGTAAACGATGCTGTTTGGCTATATTATCAAAACCTACAATAATTACGTCATAAATTCCACAATGCAAGTATAAAATTTATAGATTAATTGTGAACATGTTTTGAAATTATACAGTATGGTCACAATAAAACAACAGAATATTTACTTGCACAGTAGAATGTATGACATGGATAATTATCAATAATCATGTCATGTAAGTGAATCCGTAATGTTAAGATTCCGTTCCTTATAAAAATGTTTTCACAAGAATCAATAAAAAATAAACAGCTTACTGAACATTTCAGATTTAATTGATATTACAAATAAAATTTAATTTGGTAATTATTTAATTGATATTGTAATCAAAATAATTTTGTCTGCATTTTGTCTGGACTCCAAACAAAAAAAAAAAATAAACATAAAAAATAAAATTTTTTCAAAAAATATATGATTTGACTTCACAAACAAATACTTTTTTTTAATATTTCTCTCTCTAATTTTGCTTAAAAACTCAACCATTAAAGAAAGGAGAGAATATTTTACTTGCTAAAACAAACTGAAAATTATAAATTAAATACAATAATTTAACTATTATAGTATTGTTTACTATAAACGATTTTAGCCCAATTTATATAAATTATAAATCGAAGCACACTAGATAATTAATTTTCATTTTTTAAAAATTTTTGTTTTTAAAACAAAAGTCACTATTTAGTAATTATCACTATTCACTATTTATAAATTTTATATTTTAAATAGTCACTATTTATGAATTTTATATTTTTATACTAAATATAATTGTGAACTCGAAATAAAAAAATACAGAAAAGTTCATACCAAGACTTGATATCGGTGACAGACAGGATATCGGACAGATAAATGACATTAGTATCAGTTAACAGTTCAAAATTTATAAATATGAATGTATAAATATAAATATTTTTAAGAATGAAATGACTCAGTGTTTTCATTTACCCTTATTTTAACAAACATTAAAAAATAAAATCTTAAATTAATTGCTACGCAATTTAATAAAATTTGTATTTTATATTGATTGATATATTGTCTTACTTCATAATAGGTAATTACAAAAAATGCTCTAAGGAAGGTTAATCTCCCTTAAAGCATGGGGAGTTAATAAATATTTAAAAGCATTTAAACAAAACATCTTTAAACTATGAAACTGTAGATACAATAATTAATACTTAATTTTGAATATGAGAATAATTCTCAATTGATAGCTGAAATTCAAAGTAAAAATACTATTACTAGTATATAAAATCTAAATTATTCGTCATTTTATTTAAGTATATTATAGGAACTTTCTTGCTTTTTTAATATTAAAATAATTTTGAACTGCTTAATGAGTGAAAAATATGGATTTATTTTTTATTCAAATTACCAAAATTTTTTTACCAAATTGGGAAATATTTTTTGGTTCCTTAAAAATATATAAAAACCATTCTTATTATGATAAATTTAACTATATTGCTACCAAAATATTGTTGTTCTGCATATGCCGAGACATTCTCTGCATTTCCCGAAATTTCTGCCAACGAACAATTTTAATTTAAACATTTTATATATCAATTATATCACGGATTTTAATCCTTTTTCATAATTGTTGTAAATAAATTAATTTCATTTAAGCCCACAACCGATTAAATACGTTTTTTTCTAATTTTTTCTGAAGAAATCTGAATACAAAATTTATTTGTGCGCTATCAGCAGTCAGGTTTTGAAATTAAATTCCTTTTCCCATGCTATTTGAATACATTTCATGAAAAAAATAATCATGAATAAAATTATCCTTCTTAATTAGAGGTAGAGTATTTTTTTTATTAGATTTTTTATTGTATAGTAATATAAATTGTAGATATGTATAACGCCGACTCATATATATATATATATATATCATTCCAACGATATTTTTAAAATTTTATTTATTTTATATTATAATAAAATTATTTAAAATTTAATAGGGAAACAAATTTAATTATGTTTTAATAATCAGTTTAAAACTAAAATAATTATGTTAAAATTAAAATTTTAATCCATCTCTAATAAAGTAAACAAGCTTATTGAGGTTCTACATATTTTAAATAATACAATATAGTTATTTAGTGATGACAAGTAATTTTATAAGATAGTTGCAAAGAAAACTATTGATATTATTAAGATCCTTATTTGTTTCAATTGTTCCTGCTATATAATATTTTTCTTTTCCATTTTACACAAACAAAATGAAGACTACAAGTTATACTCGAAATGTTCTAATTTAAAGTATATCACGAAGAATTTATACAGCTTAAATAAATTCAGAATAGATTTTCTTCCATGTCTTTCTTTTATTCTAATTACTGGGAATGACAAGTATTTCAGAATGCTTCATAAAATTAATTATCCGTCAGATAAAGATTCTTTTAGGAGATGTGAAGATATATCTTATTGATTTCGTTGAAACGGATTTCTTCTTTTACTCAAACATAAATAGGTTCCTTTTTAATGAGTTTACCATCCTCGGACATCCCCATTATCCTAAATAATCAATAAAGAGCTGTGAAAGAGCTTTCATATTGATTTCTTTGAAACCTATCTCTTCTTTCACACACTCAAATAAGGTCAACTTCATTATTTTATTAAGTTTTACTAACGTAATAAAGAATTTTTAAAAAAATTGTTTTTCAGACTTATGATCAATTAAAGATTATGATTAATTGAAAGAATGTGAAATATATTGATTTTTCATTGCATTTAAATATTAACGTAAATTGTAATTCGAATTTCCTATTTCAAAATGTTCTAAAGAGATATTATTTTTCATTCAGATATTTCATATGATTTTGAAAATTTTAAATTGCATATTGTAAACGGAAAATGTTGCTTATTTTTATTTAACTAACCATATTTTAAACATAATTATTACTTATGACAATTAACAGTTAGAATTCGTCTAGCTCAGAAATTCTAAGCGTTATACTTGGTTATAATCACATGTGAAATTACATTGCATTGTAAAACAATTTAAAACATAGATATGTATAAATCCGACTCATATATATCATCCCTACAATATTTTTAAATATGTTTAGAATTAAATTGGGGAAACAAATTAAATTATGATTTAGTAATCAATCTAAAAATCAGATCACTATGTCAAAATTGAAACTTCAATAAAATAGTAAAATATAATGTTATCGAGAAAATATATTATTATAAACAATAACCAAGCCACTTGTCACAGATGCTATACCCAAACTCGTGTAGAATGGTGACACAACCACAAAACCTAATCGATGAATAAGTGGAAGACTGTTATATTGTCAGATGAATTATGTTTCACACTTTTCACCACAACAGAATGGGTACATGTCTGGAGAACACCTGCACAAACGTATGATCCTGATTGCCTCCTTCCAGCTGTCAATCAAGGAGGTGGATCGGTTCTTATATAGGTATCCGTGTCATGGTTTTCTGGTCCAATCGTAACACTAAAAGAAAGGATCACTGGGGAGAAGTATAGAGAAGTTCTAGTTGACCAGGTTCATCCTCTGATTAAAACTTTGTTTCATGCAGGAGATGGAATTTTCCAAGATGTTAATGCCCCTCGCTCATGTAGCCGGAAATCTAATCATGGTTTGATGAACATGAGGAAGTGCAACATATTACTTGGCCCTCACAGTCCCCAGACCTCGATATAATCGAACCTTGAGGTCTATTTTAGAAATTCAATCCGGAATCGATATTCACACTGGCATCTCTCACGGAGCTCTCACAATATATCCATGAAGAATGGTGCAATATTCTTATAAACACTATTCAGGATTTGTACGATTCGATTCCCAGGTGAATCCAAATGAGATTATATGCCAAAGGCAGCATAACGCCATATTATTAAAGGATTCCTTCAAAATCTAGGGTGTTTCCATTATTTTGATAACCACCTGTATATATATATATATATATATATATATATATATATATATATATAT